>UELV01082167.1:0-11003 GCA_900490015.1 Megastigmus stigmatizans | reverse complement strand
GTGTGTGTGTGTGTGTGTGTGTGTGTAACGTGGCTGTGTATATAGAATTGTGCGTCGTGTCGTTTTTGGAGGGAAAGCCGATGGTTGGAACGAGTATGTGCTTTACAACCGATGACTATCTATAACAGCTCCAGCAATTCAACGTCCACTCGTTAGCGTAATTATCTTTGCCTTATCTCTTTTGTTCTCTGCTGCATGCATTTGTCTCTTTTTCATTTTATAGTCCGCGAGCTTCTTGTATTATATTGGATAACGAGTTTTCCTTTCTTTCTTTCCCCCTTTTTGCGCAAAAGGCGAACAATAGCTTGAGAAACGATCACTCGTGTAAGCTCTCGGTAAAGAGTATCGAGCTTCTTTATAACCAACGCGCATATATACATGTACAAGACGAAAACTCGCTATCCAATCTAGGCTGCGGTAATTGACTTTCTTATCCTATATATATAAATGGACATTGACAAAAAAGAAAGAAAAAAGAAAACAATGCTATATCAATTTCCGAAATCCCATTATGTATTTTTGCAACGTTTGAAATATTATAATTAAACTTTCTCTCGGTGGATATATAAATGGATATATAATAATGCACCTTTTATAGAGGCAGCAACTCGTATCGAAGCATATAATACGCTATTCAATTATATATAGCCGCAAGAAAGCTCGTTTAAGTGAAAAATCGTTACTACTGTTTGAGCAATTTTCCCTCGCGTTGACGCTTGATTACAAACATATTTAAGCGAACGGTTGGCAGTGTCGAGCCGTGTTGCCCGCAGTTGTATGTAACTTAAACGATCCCCATAGCACGATGCATATAATATTTTGACTAGAGCCTATGCGAAGAGAAAAATCACTGCACGCGCGCGCGCGGCCTCCACTTAGTCACCGCCACTTCGCTGAACCGATTAGCCTTCCAACGCCCTTGGACATACTGACTAAACACTCCAGCCGCGAGCACTTGCCGGCTATAGAAAACAACCCATAAAAGCGCGCTCGCTATATTTATACCAAAGTAACCAAGACGAAGAAGAAAAAGCGGGGAAAAAACTGCGTTAAAGCGCGCGCGTCCATCAAAAGTTTTCGTAAAAAATACTAGCACACACTGACAACCCAACTGCAAAGTCAAAAATTAATACACGGCCAAAAGTGCCACGTGCACTCGGGCACGGAATCTGCGCTGATATCTCCACCCGAAATCCTCGTTAACATTCTCTCATCTCACACTGCGCGCCCTTATATATATACTTAAAAATCCATCATTTTTAAATCTGTCCTCTCCTCGCAGTTTTGCAGTCTCACGCACGTCCCATAGTCGTACAATAACGTCGTCACTCGACACCCGCTGATACCAAAAAAAAAAGAAAGAAGGAAGACGAAGACGTCCAAAACGCTTCTGGTTCGCAGGCCTCGCCAACGGACTTACAACCGACCAAACAAACAAGAGAAGGACAGACAACGGCCCTAAAGAGAGACGATCAGCAGCAGCAGTCGAGAGGAAGAACATATATATATATATATATAAGAGAGAAAGAAAGCCAAGGGGGGTGTAATTGGATTGGTCGGAGACTCGACCGCGGCGCCCGACTCTCGGTCTCGACGCACACACACACACGCACACTCTGTCCATCCATGCGCGAACCTACGCGGCAAGGATGATCCGCGAGGGCCCTTGGCTTGCCGCGCGACACAGCAACAGCCGAACGGGGATCGTCGTCGAGGGAACTTTTCGTCGGAGGTATATACATGTATACATATAATTCAATTGCCCCCAAGAGAGCTCGTTTTTTGTTTTGTCCCCCTTTCTCGATCCTCATTCTCGTCGACGCGATTGAATTGGATCTCTCCGCGGAGGTTTGCATAAGACGCATTATATCCCTTGACGTGCCGAATGACAGTGTGAATTTTGCGAGTATACGATATATATAAATGATTTGCTTGATTTTTCAGCGTCTAGAAAGCGAATTAGTTGCGGTACTTTCAATTCCGTTTGATTGAAATATACTTAACTGAGCCTCTCGTGTGTATGTGTGTGTATAAGTTTTGTCGACCGATAAGATCGGTAAGAGAGGTTATATTCATCACACTTTCGTGAGAGCTATACAGCTGCAAAACTGAAAGATGGGCAAACCTCCGGATCGTGGAACTCGATCGATGCAGATGGGATCGTGTATAGGTATTATGAGAGGAGGCGCAAACTCGAATTATTCACAGAGGAAAAGAATATTACACGGGCTTCGGGGATCGGAACGAAGGAATTCATTTTCGAGATTTCAATTAAACCAGGGATATTCCTCTCTTTTCTTTCTATCTCTCTCTCTCTCTCTCTCTCTCTCTCTTTTGTGCAATGCAGGGTTTGAAGGAAGACGTATATATAATGGGCGGGGGATCAATCATTATATACCGGGAACACCAATGTGCGCTCGCTGTACGGCAGGTTATAATTTCGCCGCGGCAATCAAAAGAGGATTATAAGGCAATTGAAAATGGAAGTGGGACTTTGATTTGCGAGCTGCGGTACTCCGCCAAAAGTATACTTTGCTCTTGAGACATTTTAACAGGATATTCGCGTGAGACTGTCTATCTATTTTTCTTTTTTCTTTTTTCATTCTCGAAGAAATGGAGTATCAAACATTGCATATCTCGCCAAGATTTTCAACCTGATTCAGTTACAACTTTTGCATTCTGAAAATCTCCGATATTCTTCAATATATATACTCATCGCTATTTACAATAAAAAATATAGTCGAAATTGAACCGCGTATTTGAAATTCGTATCACATTCAACCGAGAATATGCAATTAGAAAAAAGAAAAGAAAAGATAAAAGCTGGGTCAAAAGTCTAAAAATAAAGTATCGCCGGTCGTCTGCGCACAAGTCGCGATGCTCTTATTGAAAGTGCCTATTCCCGTCGCGCGCGCGCGGCACGCGATAGCCTAGGGCTGCAGACTGCGCGCTTCTGCTGTAGCAGCTCTTTGCGCGACTCCTCTCTTTTTCACAGCGCGATTCCGCCACTGCCATCGCCGAGCAGACGAAATTCCTAGTAGATTTATTCACACTTATACTTATGCTCGCTTGCTGGTGTTTGTGTGCACACGCAGGGGAGACACGTGAACCTATCGAGAGCCGCAAGTAGCCGGCCTGGAACGTTCAACGACTCAGACAGGCAGACATCCAGCGAGGTGCGCAATCGAGACTATATATCGCGGATTAGCACCGAGGACTAAGTGGTAAAAGCGGCCCAGTATAGTGGACTGAGGATTGTTTTGGAGCGAAAGGATGAGAGGCTGCGCGACGCATCGTCTGGCCGAGATCGCCGTTTGCCTGGCGATTCTCCTTCTGGTGACGCTACTCGTGGTACTCTGGACCGGCTCGAGTGCCGCTATCCTCGAGCGCAGCAGCACCGGTGGTAGGAGTAAGGCATCCAATGCGAGCGCCGGGGTACAACAGAGCTTCGCCAGGGATCTCTTGCGGATGAATGAACGCGCCGGCAACGAGAGTGAGTTTTATTTATCATATACATTACTTTAATCAATTATCTACCAATATGTTTATGTATCTCTTGTCGAAATATCATATCTACGGATAAATTGTTCAATCTTGAATAGGGAAAGATCGAAGGACCTTGGGAGAATTGAATTTAAATGGCCGCTGCACAAACGCGAGCTTTCTAAATTCCTCGTGTAATTTAACCGGGTCCGAAGTATATAATGTTGATTTGATAGTCCGATAAATTTTCTGTAACTAATTTGTCAAAAGGGGGGAATTAGTTTCAGTTATGGTTAAATTTATATATCGCGTCGCTTGTATATCAGTATATAGAAATATATAATGTAACAACTCGCGGTTCGTAAAATGCTCAAGTCGTTAGAAAAGTTCGTTTATAGTGTCGTAAAGATGACGCGAAGAGCCTGCATTAGAAAGTCGCGCGTGCGAAAGCCGTATGAGAGATCCGTACGTGTGCATTTTTTTGTTAGTGCGACAAACAAAAAAAAAAGGCGAATTTTCACTTTGCACCTGTGTAGTTTGAGCATTTAAATTTATGCACAATTGCAATGTCCTCGTCATATAATAAATACTTATTCTCTGCACCGATATACCGAGCATGAAATCTCTAAAGCGGGACTATTAAATATATGCAACGTTGAATAATCCTTTTCCCAAACTGAACTCGTCGAAAAAAATATTCTCGCACGTGTTTACGAAATCAATCTTATAAAATGCATTGTATAACGTTGCCATCGCGATTACAGTCGCATTCGTAGAATACGGCCTTTCCTCGTATAAAAATTAATTTCACAAGCATATTTTTGTCGTTGCAAAATCCTCGTTTATATATCTGGCACAAGGAAACAACCGCATCAACGGAATATCGTATATATATATATATACCTGCAATAAACACAAAGCCAATAAGAAGTAGTTAAATTACCAATTAATTGTTGCAATCGGAAATTGCGCATTTCCTAACGCGTCCCGCGCATCCTATAGACACTTTCAATTTATCAATCATAAATATTTCCCACACATAAACTCGAGTTTAATTAAAAACTCGGCTCTTCGGCGATTATATACGTTCTAATCGATCTCTCTCATAAGCTTGTAAAAATACAACCGGCAGCCAATTACAGCTTCATCCGTAATTATCCCTAACTATTACACAGAATATATCCTTTATATATCCAGTCTCGATCATGGAAGGAAGCTACCAACCAATCTGCACGAGTCAATTTCAGCTCCTAGACCTCAGCGCGAGCGATAAAAAATACACGAGCCTCGTATACAAACTCAAAGCCAAAGGTCGCGTATATATCCTCGGAAAACTATATATATGAATCCTATAGGCAAGCAATAACACGCCCACACGACGCGAACTTGGCGCTATCGGTCGTCCACCGGATCATATGCCCTTTTCCATCCGCGCGTAATTCCCTCTTCTTCCTTTTTCCGGTCTCTCTCGCGCATAACTTTTTAAACGAGGAAAAAAGATGAGGCTCGCGAATCAAACCTGTTCTACGCTCGCAACTCGCCCGTATACCACCACCACACCACGCCATATATAGTATATATAGGAAAAAGAAAGAGCGCATATACACTGGCTCGAGAGACAGAGAGAGAAGCTTGTGTATATATATAAGGCGAGCCGCGAGGAAAAACCAGTTTGGTCGGCTTCGCCTCTGCAGCGCGAGATCGCGTATTGAGCATCGTAGCGAAAAAGCTTCGCGCAGACACACACACCCATGTACACAGATATACACAGACATACACATGGGATACCGAGTGTATTTTTAGCCTATGCAGTAGAGGCAAATGCTGCTCGTCCAGTAGATAATGCACACGGACACATGGACACACTGTATATGCATGCGGAGACTCTTCGTGGCGCGGGCGCTAAACGGTTTCTATAAAAGCTGGCAGGCAAGCAGGCAATCAGGCAGCGAAGAAAGTTCTCATATAATACCCTCGCGGACGCCGCCTTGCGCCTGCAATCTTGCGCGCAATTAAACGGAGGCGTGACGAATCAATTACGTCGACGCGACTCGCGCCTCAGACGCTTATTACAATGCCTCTCTGCGTGAGAGATCCTCTGTGTGTGTGTGTGTGTGTGTGTGTGTGTGTCTGTTACGAGTCGCGTCGCGAGTATATGGTGTAATAGCCCCAGAGACACTTTAGAGGAGTTTCGTCTCCGTTGGCTTTCTGTTTTTTCTTCTTTTTTCTTTTTCTTTTTTGTGGGTTGCGCGAATTAATCGAGAGCCAAGGGGCAGTGCGCGTCCGCGATATATTTCAATCAATTATAATATCGTGACGTCGTGGACAGTGTCTTTTAGTCATATTTAGCGCGCGTTCCCGGGTTACTCGAGAAGGACATTTGAATATCGCGATACTCTCGTAAGACGATGCTGTGCATATTATACATATGCATACTTAAATAGACGGAATAACAGGTTCTGTTCGTTCCGTCTGCATAGAGTTACATCAATCACTTTTACAGCTTACATACAGCTTTACGCAAAGCCGGAGAATGCGCGTTTTGTATATATATTTGTATCATCGAGCCACGCGGATGTACATTAAACTATACAACGATTAATTGCTTTCACCGGTATAAAACCTTTTGTCTTCCGCTTATCGTTCTACGAATTTTCGAGATATCGACAGTATCGATACAATAATCCCTGCAAAAAGTCACCACAGGACCTGTACTCGGAAAGCCGCGATATATTCAAAGCCGATCATCGGCACCGAAATTCTCGCACGCCTCCACCACGTGACATTTTTATCGCTTTCACACAGACACACGCACACACGTAGCCCATGTACACACTTGTATCGCGATGTAGCCGTTGACCTACAATCTTGCCCATGCAGCTGAATTACGACGCCGCGGCCGCGAGCCGTGTTCTGCTGTGCACAATAAAAACGGACACACACACACACACACACACACACAAAGTGGCATTTTTCGCGAGGACGCTTGACGATCGGCCCAAGCGAGCCACTGACTCGCGACGCTCTGGTTACACTTTGCATGCTGTGGTTTGCGCCGCTCGGGCACGATAATAATGACGTCCGAGCTGGAAGTGTGACGATTCAGACCCTGATGACTGGATGACTTTTTCTCTTGGCCTAGGCTAGGTTTTAGTTGACGATTGTACACGAGAGTAGCGAGTATTATAAATGTTATCTAGAAGAATGTTGACAACTAGAACTGTATGATTTTTAATTTATATGTATATACATATATAAAGATCGATGAAGATTCTTGGTGTGAATAATATTCGAAAATTTTCTAAGAATCAAAAATAATGGTATACCAATCGAGCGACTTATACAATGTATTATCTGCAAGTTGTTTCAAAGCCTACTCTGATTACAATTAAAAACATGGAGTATTCTTTGGTGTGGGTAAACAGTTGAGTTTTTTGTAAAGGTTGGCACGACTTTAGTACCCGCTCGATTTTTAAAACAATGAATAGAACAGATCAGCAGGCGTTGAATGAATAAAAGTGAAGCATCGCATATACAAAAGTCATGTCTTCTTTTTATACGTTACTCATTCCTGTTACACTTATATGTATATCTTACAAATATATACATAAATATTTACATCATGTAAAATCGAGTCATTGTTTGCGCGTGTGAATTTTAATAATGAAATCTAATGACACTATGAGTAAAATTTTACAATAAAAATTAGAATACAAGGACTATATAATCGATATACGCAGAACCACGAAAGCTCCGACAAGCTATATATAAAATTCGCATTCTTTTTTTCAATTGGGAAACATTTGTCGCTGAACTGTCGCGAAGACCGCCGCTAACACGCGAGTCCGCAAGAAGAGATATCCGACCGTTCGATAAAATAGTGAACGCTTTACCGACACTCGCTCAAACTCAGCCGCGTTCGTTATAACCGCTCGCAATCTCGCCAAGTTTATCAACGAGAACGTGCACCTCCCAAAAGAACTCAACACATCCAAAAAGATAAACTCTCGTCGTCGCGCTCTCGACCAAAAAAAAACAAAAGAGAAAGAACCGTCGAATCACAAACAGAGACTTTATAGCGGCACTCGAGAGCTCTCCGGCACAAAAGATAAATTAGAATGCGCGCCGCTATCTCATTATCCCATCCGACGATCCTCTCCTCCGCATGCGCTGCATCCACTAGCGCAAGGATCGTTCGCGCCCAACCGGGGACGTTATTTCCCGCTATATACCCTGCGCGCACGTGTCCAAATTCCAAATCGGCTCTTCTCCACATATATACTCACGCACCATCGTCTCTCTGTGTGTGTGTAGGTGTGTGTGATGTATATATTTAAGGAACACGCGAGCCTGTGGGTCTCGCGCGAATGCCGATTCGGCGCGTGTATATATATAGTCGTATATTATACACGCATTCTACTTAGAAACCACGCGGGCTTCTTCCCTTTCATTTTATCCGACCAGCAAAGCACAGCGGCTCTTGTCGTTGCCGCGCGCGCGCGTCTCATTGTCAAGGCCTCGCGTGTCCACGTTATCGCGTGTGTGCGTGCCAGCAGCGGCGGTGCTGATGATTACGAAGGAGAGAGAAAGAGAGAGAGAGAGAGATGCCGCTGCCCTGGAGAAGCGCAGTAGTCGACGACGAGGACGACGACACGACGGTGTCGAATTACCCATGTCCTAAGCATTTTTTTTTCGCGGGAGAGAAGTGTGTACGTGTGTGTGTGTGCAGGAGAGCGCAGCGATAGGAGAGAACGTGCGCAGCTTTTTTCTTTCGGACGCGCAACTCTGCTGCAGTAGCTCTCCTCTGATATTCTGCTTATAGGAGTCACCTCCTCTATGTCCACGCCGTCCTGGATTTTTCCCAGTAGGTCAGATGTCCCGCCGAGGTTTCCTTTTATTTTTTTTTTATTTTCGGGACACACACGCTACCAGCCGCACTGTTTCAACATACGCGTGCGCCATTTTCTTTTTGTTTCCCGATTCTGTAATTGATGTGTGTGTGTTTTTTTTTATTCGATCGAGCGATTCGAGGGAGCATGTGTGTGTGTGTATGTGTGTAATGTTTGTTTGCGTCGTGTATTATTTTGATGCTTTCGCGGCGCAAAATTTACATAAGCGGTGGTATATAGCGATTGAGAATTGCGCTTGCGCGCTCGGACTTTATGAAATTTGTACGGAGTCGGCGATTTTTTTTTGTGTTTCGCGCTGGATATATACATTATATACATATATATTTGACAATGATGAAGTTCGTAGAAATTGATGGTTCAATATTATGTCAGGTGGGTAGAGAGTTGCGATATACACGATTCGAAACTTTTCCGATCGCGGCGTCGCGAGCGCGCGCGCTCATCGTGATGTCATCGATTGGTGTGGAACGTTTTCTTTATTGGGGGTACACTGTGATTTGTTTGGTTTCGCGTAACTCGCAACAAAGTGGGACGTGAATTTAAAGAAAAATCTGATGTCCTTATACATGCGGTTTTCTCGAAATTCATTATTTATTCCGACACGTTGACTTGAGAAAGTCGCGCGTGTTGTTTCGCGACCTTTTGTCGAATTCTACCAAGAATTACGAATGTGCGTGGAGGGCAGAAAAACTTGTATATATTCTTTGTTTGCGAGGTGGAAATTTTTTCATTCCTGCGTTCATGATGAAATTATCTTTCCGAGAGCATTCGAGCTGCTTTATTATTCCTACGAAGACGCGTGTAACGAAAGATTGCGGGTAAGCGATAAATGATCCGGAGAAAAATCTTTTCCGCTCTGTAGAATATTTAATATGAACTTTCAGCTCCGTCATCCTTCAAATTATTCTCTCACCTTAATAGTTTTAAGCTCTCGTTAGTTTACTTTTCTTTATTGCAATTTAACGATTATATAAAGAACACACTTGAAAACTGTTATAAGTTCGAAGAGGAAAAAAAAAGAAATTAATCCGATGCTTGACATCGCTATATAGAAATTGAAAAAGTTTCCGAGCCTATTAAGCGAAGAAAGCAAAAAAGTTGGTTCGATCAATTATATCGCTCCCCTCGATCTCTCGCTATCCCTTCGTGTAAAATATATAGCTTGAGAAGCGTTCGATCGGAAGTTAATTTCATCATAGGCAAAAATAAAAGATTTCCTCTTTCAATCAACTGTTATCTCGTGCAGCCTTACCAACTATTATACACAGACCCTCCATTAATGTATATATATTCCCCTCTATCCAATATTTATCGGTTTATCAATAAAAAATAATAATAATAATAATAATACTAATAAACAATACATATAATCTGCATCCTCCGCAAACTAAAAAGACTTTTCGACCCGTTTCTCTTTCATCAAGCCCTCGCGAAGCTACAAATTTTGTTCGTCTCCATTTCGCGAGGAGCTCTAACAAGCAAATCTTAAAAATAAGCATGACGTTAATCACTCAAGCGAGATTATGACATCAGACACGCGTGCACGAGCTAACGTTAGAATGTATAACTCCACTTTTCTCGCGCACACTCCTCAATTCATTATACAAATTTCCATGGCGAAGTCCGGCTGGTTATATCCACACACACACACGCGCGCGCATACATACATACAGTGTCTGACACTTCCCTCGACGCCTTTATTAATTCGTGAAATACGAGCTTATTATGCGCGCGTCGGGGCAAAACAACATCTCGTCCAAATATCGTAAGCGCAACATCCTTCTCGAAGCGCCGAAGGAGCGACTTATAAACCATGTAACAAAGTACTTTGGTGCGTATACGTGTATACGTCTCGGCGCTTTCTTTTCGTTTCTCGAAATAGTCCGCCGCGGCAGAGAATTTCCACCCTCGCCTATAATACACGCGCGCAGCACACAGGGCAAGGCTATAAGCGCTTCTGGTATCGATCAGCTATCCGCGCCCGCGGCCTTTAAACTGCCCAACACCGACGCCGACGCGGCAGCTTTTGTTTACGTCGTATTTCAGCTTTCTACACTGCGGCTATTTTGCAAAACGCGCACGGACCCAACGCCAATGATTGGTGCGATAGGAAAATACATAGACTTTGAGTTCGGGGCTATATCAGACGCGCGAATTCTATCGCTATAATAGTGTTTTCCTGATTATATACTAATCGTTGGAATTCGCAATTGTTCCTTCCGATGATTATTTTTATTCGGCTTCAGCGTATATAAGTTAAAAGTTAATTTTTACCAAAGAACATTTGCATCGCGTTCGCGCGTTAACTGTATAGTCTTTAAATAGTTGATAATACTTCGTACACAAGGGTAAAATATTGAAATTTCAAATTTTGATAAAAAAAAAGTAGCTTTGGTACACTTTAAAGGAAAGGAAGGGAGACATAACAGAAAAATAATGAAAAAAAACGAAGATTTCCTTATATCTTATAACGACTATACTTACAAACGTTCTACGCGTTATTTTTGGCAATTTACTGCTTTACATCCCGACGACCATGCCGAGCAAAATCTATTCTTTCACGGTTCCGCACACGGCTCTACGTACATATATATATATATATATATATAT
>UELV01082164.1:9483-34573 GCA_900490015.1 Megastigmus stigmatizans | reverse complement strand
GTACAGAATTTACTAGATTTGACCAGTGCAGTCGGTATATACAGGTATATATTCTGCATGTATAACCTATAGGCAAATGAGATTTATATATGAAATATCAACTCCCTCTTATTTCACAGTTACCCCTATGGTACTTTAGAAAATTGCTAAAAATTAAAAAAAATCTCTACCTATTACTATAAAAAAAAATCGAAAAGCTGTCATCATCAATTAATTTATAATCGGAAAAAAGAGAATCTTTCCCGTAAGACTACGTGTTAAAAAAGCAATAACAAAAATATTTAATTCTCGGCTTTGGGGTATCCTAGCCTCGCGAAATTTTAACTGGAGCTTCTTCAATCATTTACCTTGCTACATAAAAATTTGTAAGTCAATGACATCATCAATTCAATTATCGAGAGAACTCCCTTAAAAGTAATTTCCTGACCTAATTAATAAAATATTAGACATAAATTATGTAGTCTAGATTTCATACTTTTATTATTTATCAGATTCAAGAGTAGTTTCGCAAAAATTTATATCGCGAACACTTATTAGCGATTCGTGAACTCACGTGGCTGTCTTTCACTTTCCAACAAAATTATTATTTATTAATCAATATTTAATATTTTTCAGATGCCGTCTGTCACATTAAAGTATTTTGCTCAACATAAATTTTTAAAAGCATTCGCTGCTTTTTTAAAAAAGTAAGTGCTTTCTCATTTCATGAAAAAACATAACCTTACTTTTTAACTAGTAGTTAAGTTTATGTACACGTATAGATAATGCGTAATTTGTGGATTTCATTATAATGGTTATACTATTTCCATAATTTAATAACAATTTATTGAACAATGTCTATCATGTTTGTTTATGTAAATGAAACTGAGCTATGTTTATTAAATTACAAAAATTAAAAATTGAGTGATGACTAGATACTATCAAAATTAAATTAGTCTAATAGTTATTAATGATAATGAAGATTTCCTGCATTTATAGAACAAAAATAAATATTTATTTTCTTTCTAAATATTTTTAGGACTGGTAAAATGCATCTTCCTGAATGGGTAGACATTGGTCAGGGTCATAGGGAGCAAGTTCCTTGAATCTGATATTGTCAAATCAGACAGATTTAAGGAACTTGCTCTTTATGACCCTGACTGGTACTTCGTAAGGTGTGCTTCCATTGTACGTCACATTTACATTCGCAGTCCAGTTGGAGTAGGTGCAGTGACAAAGATTTTTGAAGGCCGTAAATGCAATGGCACACACCCAAGCAGTCTTTTCGATGAGCTTAAGCTGCTCTAAACTTTGAACAGCTTGACGTGCAACATCTCCTGCAGCTTAAGCTCATAGAAAAGACTGCCAATGGTGGTCGTAAACTGACGAGTCAAGGGCAAAGATCTTGATCGCATTGCTGCACAAGTCAAAGCAAAGAGCAAAAAACAACTGAAGCTACAAGAGACTCTTGTACTGTAAAGCGTATTATTATTCGATATTTTTTATTAAGCGAAAACAAATTAAATTTTAAGTTTTAATTATTTATTTATTCCAAATAAATGCTAAAAATTGTTATTACAAAATTTGTGTAAAATTATTAACCTCGAAAATTTTCAGTTTACATATAATTACTTCTAATCTTTCAAAGTTAGTTTACTTGAATTTTGTTTTATTTTATGTATTTGAATTTGTCGAATCTTTCAGAGCATGAAACTATAAACTTCTAAACTTATGAAAGAAGATTCTGAAAAGCTTATTTTATTTACAGCTCTTACAATACACTTAGATTTTATAATAATGTAATAATTAATTTCCATACCTGTAGCTTTCTAAAATTTATATATAACTTTTAAAAAATATGTGTGTTTTCAATTTCCACTGCATTTCATGCTGAAATAT
This sequence comes from Megastigmus stigmatizans, assembly GCA_900490015.1. Lineage (NCBI taxonomy): Eukaryota > Metazoa > Arthropoda > Insecta > Hymenoptera > Megastigmidae > Megastigmus > Megastigmus stigmatizans. The sequence goes on along the minus strand of UELV01082164.1, from coordinate 32,695 downwards.
TTATACAGCATATATAAAAGAATCATTTTAGTCATAGAAAATATTCATGCTAAACGAAAGTTGAGAATTTCAAAATATGGTTCACTCCAATGTTCTGTGTTCAAGTGAAATTCCTCTGCTCTATTTATGTACTTTCACTAGATGATCGCCGAAAATCTCAAGTAAAAATGCGACAACTCTGAATCTGATTGGAAAAGCGGACAACTTACAAACATCCGTTTTTCACTTGACTAAGACGGTGTATCTTACGCGAAGCACGTAGAAATTTTTTTAAATCAATTGAATTGGAATCATTGACACATTTTGAATGTAACATTTTCAAAGAATTTATACGTAAATAGCGTTAAAATACCGGGGAGAAAAAAGGGCGGTTGTGAGTTGAAGCCTTTCTCAACCGAATTCTGATTCTGTCTCCTTAGTTATCCAGATTCTGAGTTGTCTCCTTTTCCAACTGGATTCTGCATTGTCTCTTACTTAAAAACACCAGGTGATAATTAAACACTGAGGTGTACAGCGTATCTCGATACTTTAAGTTAAAATAAGTAAATCGATTTCACAGAAATCTTCGAGATTATTGTTCTGATCTAAAACCTACTAAAAAATTAATTGTGTTTATTTGATTGAAAATACAACAAGTGGGATTTTTATTATAAATGTATTACTTTGCACATTCCAACATCAGCGGAAAACAAAGAGGGCAAATAACCGAAAATATTTAGATTTAGGTATTTATAATTTATATCTATCTACGAGGGTGCGAAAATAATATTTTGAATAATACAAATCCCGAATACAGTACCCTTCGTTTATGAATTATGTATCATCTATAGAACGTTTCAAGTACTTAGGTAAATATTTCAAAGGCACCTTCAAAAATTCCGTTTTAAGAGTTGACGGTGTTTTTCATATTATTCATATAATTAGGTATAGGCTTTTTTAAAATTACTATTAGATTTTCAATGACAAATATTTTTTTCTCTCTACGCTAGAAATATAATTTTATTTTATCCTATATGTAAATTCAAAGAAAGGATGTGTGTATGAAAGTAAATTTGGCATTTTGATTTTGGTAACGGTCGACTACGAATATTACAGCTACATGCAGCTGATGCAGCAGCTATACTAGAGAAAGAGGACAGGCGGGAGGGAGAGAGAGAGAGAGTTGGAGTGTATAGCCTGTGTAGCCGTGTAGCGGCACTCGCGGCGCGAGCTCTGTAGCGTCCGATTGTATTTTGTTGTTTCGTAGCCAAAGCGCGCAAATTTCTTCGGTTGTGTTCGGCCCGCCGAAATATATTATTGGTTTTTTGTTGCAATAATGCTGTAACAAAGTATTTGGAGAAGAAAAGTACGCGACCATGAGTTTCTCCAGCGACGAGGTGAATTTCCTCGTGTACAGATACCTTCAAGAATCAGGTGCATTGTTGAACATTATTTAACCTATAAAGTGTCGGTTGTTTTGACTTTCAAATTTTGACCGTCATTGAATACTATGGTGTACTTCTCATTTTATATTTACACCAGTAATTTTTTATTTTTAAAGTTATTTCAGGAATTTTTTCTCTTCTATTTAGTGATAACAAATTTTTTTGTTTCATACGCTATGCATTAGTTTTCAGTGCTGTAGCTTTTTTACAAGAATATGGCTTTTACATTCGTTGACTATCTTTTTTTTTTTACAGGATTTCAACATTCTGCATACACATTTGGCATTGAATCACATATATCACAGAGCAACATTAATGGTGCCTTAGTGCCTCCAGCCGCACTTTTATGTATTTTACAAAAAGGCCTACAATATACCGAGGCTGAGATCTCAATAGGAGAAGATGGAACAGAACAGCGAATGGTTGAGTCGCTATCTTTAATTGATGCTGTTATGCCAGATATCGTTGCATCTAGGCAAAATCAACAGAATCAGCAAAAACAACAGATTAAAACCGATATTCAAGATACAAATGGCGAAGAAGGTAATATTTGAGTATTAACTAAAATATTAAACAAATTTGTAACTTTATTATGCCTGGTACACCCTGGTTTATGAAATTTTAATGTTGATAAACCTCCTTTACACCCAGGTAAAGAAATAATGCTTTAGTCATAAAGATGTTTTATAATTTCAAAATTTTTTTTATTTGTTGCTTATTTTATTTATTCATTCTATATTTTATTTTTAGTTCCATACAAATTTTAATATAAAACAAATTTTGAAAATTCTTTGTAGGATATCTATTGACTTAAAGCAAACAGAATTTATCACAGAACTTATTTTTATTATATGTAAGATTCCAAATCAATTGAACTTGTGAATTGGATTATTTGTATAATTGAAAAATGTATAAATAATATTTAATTATTCTTTTATAGTTGTTACTTCTAATGAAGGAGTTGGTACAAATGATAAAGCAGGGGATAGAACAGAAATGGAAGTTGATGACCAACAGCAAGGACAAGGAGGTGGACCTAATGCTAATTCAGTTAAAATACCAGCTAGTAAAGCCACAAAGTTATGTGGACATGAATCAGAAGTATTCATTTGTGCATGGAATCCTACGACAGACTTACTAGCTTCTGGATCTGGAGATAGTACAGCTCGTATATGGGATATGTCTGATAATTCCCAGTCCCCTAATCAATTAGTTTTACGACATTGTATTCAAAGAGGAGGAACAGAAGTTCCAAGTAACAAGGATGTAACTTCTCTTGACTGGAATGTATGTTATAAATTAATAATTCTAAGATGTGTTTTGTTTTACCAATATAAAGTACTTATAATTCTTATGATAGTACAAAAATCTATACTCATCAAAATAATTTATACAATTTTTATCATTGATAATATGATTGATAAGAATTGGTAAAAAGTTTGCATATATTTAAGTTTTCGTTATTGCAATATTAACACACCTATTTGTTTTATAAAATTTATCATGTGGTAAAAGAAAATACTAAGATCATTACAGAATATGAAATTTCAAATTTTCACTATTTTCAGTGTGATGGAACTTTATTAGCTACTGGTAGTTACGACGGTTACGCGCGTATATGGACAACTGATGGTAGATTAGCATCAACTTTAGGACAACATAAAGGACCTATTTTCGCGTTAAAATGGAATAAGAGAGGAAATTACATTCTTAGCGCTGGAGTTGACAAAACTACGATTATCTGGGATGCTGCAAGCGGCCAATGTACTCAACAATTTAGTTTTCACTTAGCACCTGCCTTAGACGTAGATTGGCAAACAAATACGTCTTTTGCTAGCTGTTCCACTGATCAATGTATACATGTTTGTAAACTTAACGTTGATAAACCAATCAAGAGCTTCCAAGGACATACAGTAAGTTTGTAATACTAACTGTTTATTTACTGCTCTAAACATATATGTAGTTAACCAGACATTAATGTTCTATAATCCTTCGTTAATAAGTTTTAATACGCTAATATATACTTATATTTTTTTGGGGATGCAATTTATATTCCTAAATCTAAAAATTAGGTTGGCCACTTTGAATTTAGAAAATCTAACATCAAATTCATAATTAGCGACTTCGAAAACCCCCAAAATTAGTTTTATTAAAATTTCTAACTCTTTTCGAATTTGGAATCGCTATACTGATTGATCATTTTGAATTTAAAAAATTTAATGCTAGACTCGTAATCATCGATCCAAAAAGACTCCTGAATATAGAATTTCACATAGGATTAGTTTTTCTCTCTTCCATACATTGTTTGGGAAAAAGGAATTTTCTACAATTTTTTATTTTTATAAACAATTTTAACAATAGTAAACAAAAATTATACATGACTACCCATTCATTAACATCTAATTAATATTAAAAGAGAATTACAAGTAAGTAAACTGAAAGGTAAAACTGCCCATAAAAAATAAACTAAACCTAACCATAGGCATGCATAGAAGGATTAATTTAATTAATGTTTGGTTCATTAAAAATAAAAATAAAATTATTTTAAATATTTAATTCTTATGTAATTTCCTTCAATTGGAAACAAAATTTTGATCTATTTACAACGATCACTTTTTTTTTACTAAACTAATAATTACAATTTATTTATAGAATGAAGTAAATGCTATAAAGTGGGATCCTCAAGGAAATCTGTTAGCCAGTTGTTCAGATGATATGACTTTGAAAATCTGGTCAATGAAACAAGACACTTGCTTGCACGACCTTCAAGCGCACAGTAAAGAAATTTATACTATTAAATGGTCTCCTACTGGACCAGGTACACAAAATCCAAACATGAATCTATCTTTGGTTAGTGCGTCCTTTGACTCGACTGTAAGACTGTGGGACATTGATCGTGGTGCCTGTATATATACTCTAACTAAACATACCGAGCCAGTATACAGTGTAGCTTTTAGTCCTGATGGAAAATTCTTGGCTAGTGGGAGTTTCGATAAATATGTCCATATATGGTCTACCCAAGTAAGTTGAAATGTCTGTTATTATATTTTATATGCTTAAATGAAAATACGTTTCTTGCTAATGATGTTTAAGTGTAAAAGATTTATTTTAGTTCTGTATATTCAAAGTCTTTATTTGATTTCCACAGAGTGGGAACCTAGTGCATAGCTACAAAGGAACCGGAGGAATTTTTGAAGTGTGCTGGAACAGTAGGGGAGATAAAGTTGGAGCTTCAGCTTCTGACGGCAGTGTGTTCGTCCTTGATCTTCGCAAACTATGATTAATGACAAAAAATTAGATTTTTTAACTACCTGCGTATACATAACAATATCTAATTTACCTTTCCGTGATATATCCTTATAACGTCATGGCCGCGATAATTTAAATAGTAGCCTACACTTTTTATATTAATTTGACGCCTTCCATTTATTGTCTTATTCGACTTTTACTTTACTATCTCACAATTTTCAGAGGCAGTTATCGAATATAATTTTTTGCATCAAGTATGGTAAATTTTTAAATTGTACATTGAACCAATTAATTAAATTAATTATAATTTATATGCTAAAGACTGTAGAAAATATTAATTATCATGAAAATCAATAGGTCTATAAAATGTGTTGTTTTAATTTTAATATGGATTATTATTATATATCTATATAAATGTATATTATTTCTGAACAGAAAAAGAACTTTTTAATAAACACATTGAAGAAATGATTTCTTTTTTAATAACAGGAGTATCCTCTGCATTAGTTTTTTATTAGCTTTGTTAAAACAGATTTGAGTTTATGATCAGCTATTAGGAAATTTAAATGGAAATGTAAAAAATAATGAAAAAAGTATATTAATTTGCAAATTTGCATATTCAAAGTTTGTACTATTATTTATAAAATAATTCAAGGCACAACTAAGACTTGTATGCATGCGGTCTATAATTTTACTAAACAATTAGCTCAATTGACAACAAAAGACAAATCACGATATCGTTGATTCGGCTGTTATACAAGGAATGGCAGATCATATTATAATGTGCAATTCACGTTCACACTAGATGTCTACCAACAAGTGATGATTTTTTATTAACAAAAAAGGCTTAACTTGAAATAGTTTTAATTTTGAAAATTATACAATAATCGTACCTTATACTGCGTGTCTGAACATTCAATAAGGTATTTTCTAAAGAGTTACTTCTATTAATAATAATATCTTAATTTAAAACGGATTTGGAAGTGTAATGCGTACACGTAAATCTACAAAAAATATGAGTACAAAAACCATTAAATGACTCAGACCAGACAGTTTCGATCTGATTTTGGTATTCACACGAATACTTTGGCGAGAGCATCGGCGCCTGCACTTGCGATAAATGGCCGCGAAGGATGAAATGCTACGTCTAAAATACTTTCATCAAACTTTTTACGATGTGCTGTTATTTCCTGGACACAAGTCTTGTTATCCATGTTCCACAACCTTATACTGCAATCATGACCTGAAAAAATGTCACAATTTAGTATAAAAACCAAGAAAAATAGTGTATTTCTTTCATTGCACATCGATTACAGAAACTTTATGCATGGAAATAAATTCCATATTTGTCAAAAAAATTGCTTTAAGGGAATTGTCAAAATCGAGTTCTGACAGAACTTTTGTTTTTGATAACTTTTGTTTTTCTTTTATTTGTTTCTGACTACAGCACGAAAACTCCTTTAATAGATTTATAATGAATAAGGGCTATTACTTACTTCCAGAAAGTAGATAAAGACCATTAGGATCTACAGCAAGACTAGTAACAGCGTCCAAATGCGCCACCATTGCATGTGCGAGGGTGGCCGAACGATGATCATAAAAACGAATATGATGGTCCTCATTGGCTGCTACAACCAACGGCAGTATAGGATGAGCTACGAGTCGATTAACGTTTTGCGTTTCTTCGCCTGACAATCTTGATACAACTGAGCCGGTTTCAGTGTCAAAAATTACACATGCCTCCTCGTAAGCGACGACCAGCTTATGCGGTTCGTCCCGTATAAAATCTACTGACGTGGGATTTCTGTCTGCAAATCGAAAAAACAATTCTGAATTAATTTAAAATAAATAACTTTAGGCTCTTAATTTCAGAAATTGTTTGTCAGTATTGCGTTAGTATTTTTTGTATTTCATTTAGTTATATCCTAAAATATGTATAAATTTGACTTGACATGAAAAAATATATACTTCTAAAAGTATTGATACATCGATTTTATAATTTTTTTTTAATAAATACATTTTATAAAGTGAAAGTAATGTTTAGCTACATATTTTCTTTTTTTATATCTTATATCAATAATTAATGTAAATTAATTTTATTAAAGTTTCTTATTCAATTCATAAAATTAACTGTCCTATAAGCGTTTTGGTATAAATAAAGTTATTCAACTTGCTTTATAAAAATAAGTCAATCATTAAAAATATTTCGAATCTAATAAATACACAGGACTCTGATAGAAAATTATCTTTTATCGGGGCGTTTAAATTATTTAACGATGTGCTTCGATAAAACTAGATAATCTTCGATGAAACCAATTATTTTCGATTAATTTACATAAATGTAGATTTCAATACAATTAAGATTCAATTGGTCATTGTTAGTACAAGGGTTAATAAATCTTTTCTCCATGAAATAATCACCGATTGGTCAATGTGGCCATCCTAATGACTACCCTTTACTTTTGTAATTCCTAAATTGAAATCAATTCTAGCATAGAAACTTAGTTTTATTGCTTCATAAATCCACATACCATGTTGCTTTACAGCTAATTACAATTTTTAAGCTACATTTAAATTGCAAATTACTAAATATATACTGTTTTAAAAACACTTTCAAAAGCGTTTTTAATCTCAATACTAATGTTATTAAATATTTAATATCTATTTGCTACCTCTAGTCTGCGTAGGTTATATTATTTTCACCCATAATTTAACTTCTCTTTTAAAGAGCATTTTGCTGTACATTTCAATAAAAATACATTAAAATTAAAACTTCGTAGTTATTCAAACAATGTTGAATTGATTATCATGTATTTATAAGCACTTTGATAAAAATAAAAATTTAAGCAGTATCCAAAATGAAAAGTTAAATTTTTTGTACCTAGCTCCGACGTATAAGTGTTGAGAAGCGCCACATTACTTCCAGGGCTCCAGAGCTTAACAGTTCCATCTGCACTAACGGACAGTAATTGTGAACGTGGATGACACATACTCAAACCCCAAACTGCATCGGTGTGCCCGGTAAGTGTTTGATTAAGCAGACTAGGATCATACGAATCGTAAGGATCAATGTTGGCCGATGGAAGCGTCCAACAGTGTATTTTGCCGTCTAGTCCACCGCTAAAACAATGACTTCCTGTCTTATCCATTGCTAAACATAAAACTGGTCCTGTATGCGACCTAAACGTATACAAAGGTTCTACATCCAGCGAAGCTGATCTGAAATAAAATAACAAATTAAATTATAAAAATTATACTTTTAACACTAATCTAATATATAGAAAATGAATCAGAAAAAAAATGTAATAACTGATACATACTTTTTTGCAGGAACAGTCTTATGAAGATTCCACAATTTAAGTGTGTGATCATCGCTTGCAGTTATCAGAACGGGTTCAATTGGATGAAAGACAAGAGCTCTGACACCATCAAAATGTGAACGCAGTGTGTACTTAGCATTCCAAGATTTTCTAAATGGTTCTTCATTATTTGTTCCCATCTGTGAAGTATAGAAGAAAACAAAATATATGTATGTAGAATGTAAGAATCTACAGTTTATTATAACAAGCAAAAAATTTTCACTAGCTCAAAATATTTAATAGTGTGCTTGATTGCATACAAAGGCCAAGCACAGCTGAGATAAAATATTTGAACTTACATCATACGCTGCTTCAGTGTCATTGTTTACAGTCAATTGTGCTAATTCGCCCAAGCCCAATGACGATCCACCTTCTTCGCAAGGACGTCGCGGATCTGACTGCATTCCTCTACGCACTGTATCTTATCAAACAAAAATTTAATAAAACACTGCGATTTTCTCACGATTATAAATTATCATTATCGGAATATAACTTACTCCACTCATTTGCATCCATGTCCACGTGTATAATAGATTCTTCATGTTCTGATAAAAGATTTAACTCATTTAAAACTTCCTCCGCCTCAGCATCAACATCTTCTCCTAACAATATAGACGTCTGGAATAAAAAATTTTATTAGCGATCGATGCAATTGCTGGATAGAAAGAAAGTATTGTGCCTCTTACTTTATTTTGTTTTGCGTCTGTGTTTGAGTCATAAATTTCTTCTTCACCGTCATTTTCTTCTTCTTCCATGTCAATATCCGTATGGGCAAGGAACTCGAAATTCGCCATAACAGCTGCTTCTGTATCTAGAATCATAGCCTCGGCAATGGATGCCGGTTGTTGCTGTAATTGCTGTAACATAAAAATGTATTTTCAATCACCCTTATTTGAGACAAAACGGTCCATAACTGTCCTACAACTGAATTTTTGATGTTATTGGAAAATTTAAAAAAACTTAAAAATGCAAAAGGAAAAACGAAAAATAGCCGATTTTCGATATGTTTGCAATTAAATAAATGAAACTGATTCCATTTTTATACCTTCTTTCATAATTAGATAAAATCATTATTTTAGTATATTATAAAATTTAAAAAGATGATATTAATTAAACAGTTCATAATACTATAGATATTTATGTATATAAAAATTAAAATCAAATAACTTATTCTGCAAATCGTGCAAAATGGCTCTAAATATTTACAGGTTAAAATATTCATTTGATTAAATTTTTAAAAATATAAATCATTTGATAAGAATTATAAACTAATAAATAAAAGCACGATTCGTTATCCGAATTGAAACTAAAACTCAACTATTTTGATTTTCAAAACATTTACATCAATAACACAGATATACTTAATATGGTATTGATTGATTAAATTTTCTTACCCGAAATCGTTGCTTCCTAGGTGCTGATGTAAACCTGTCAGATACGACGCGCGTATTTGATTCGTTCCCATTGAGGGCTGGAGTATTTGTATCTTCTGAGTCCGTATTATTATTTAAACCGAGGAGGGACCGTACCCTATTTGATCGCACATCTATTATTGTGTCAGTGTAACCGATTTCTTGTAAATACCTGCGGAGCAGCAATTAAAAACAATGATATTCAGTCATAGCCAGTGCCAACCAATTGCAAATGAGGATGCCCACCGCTATTCGATAATCGGCTCAAAATGTAATACCTTTTTCATCAACATAATCTTGTAAAGTGTCAAAAGAACTATAGTAATTCAAAAGTTTTCAGCACAATGAAGCGCGACGAATAGAAATAATTTTGTTGTACGGAAAAAATATTCCGGCAGTTAGAATTAGAAGCAGTCGAATCCAGTCAGGCTCAATCGTGAAATTTTCCATTGCCAATAAATAAATGTTTGAGAAAACATATTAAATTTGAAACTCCCTTTGAGAATTAGTTATCATAAAAAAGCGCGTTTTTCTCAAAATCATTCAACATTTAAGTTTAATTAGATTATACTCTCATAAGTTTAGCATCTCACAACAAAAAAGAGCTACAAATATCGGCTCGAATACCGAATGCGATGTAGTAGGCATCATCGGGCAAAACTATAATCGCGGATGCATGTATATATCTTACTGCCTTAAGAGCTGGCGACCTTGTCTCCAACTAATGTTGCTGACAGATGTGAAGGGCGCCTCGCCATCCTCGCCGCCGCCCTCGGTTCCCGTGCAGGTACTGCCTTCCTCGTAAGCCGGTTTACTATCTCCTTGTATAACTAAGTCCGTACCGTATTTTAATTTGTGGTATTTTGCCCTGGAAAACAAAGTCGAATTCCTCAACATTACACAAGTGCATACATACGAAGTCGCAGAAATGAAGGGAGTTTGTATAATAGGTATACATATACATAGCAATCTTTCTAACTGGATAAATATAAGAGCAGGTACAGGTGTTCAAAGAGTTATACATCAGATCAAGTCTCGAGTATTTTCCTTTTCGAACAATGTTTGGGCAGGACATAGTTTTCGACTCTCTATTACGCGTAAGCAGAGAAGTTTGCACAACATTTAAACACTCTCGCAGCGCTGTACTTTCTCATTCAATCGCTCTAAATGTTGTAGGAGAAAATTTCGCAAATTATGACCGTGCACTGTATGTTCAGCGCACTTTAAATTTTCATACTCAAAATGAAATTAAAATTTATTATATATAATATAATCAAGATGCAAACTTCGATAACACATTTTATATAGTAAATTATTTATTGAGATCCGTACATATAGATTGCGAGTAAAAGTAATCTCTCCAACTGAAACTGGTATATAATGACGAAAGTTATAAATTATAGAAACTGAATTATATTAATTATCACTGAAAATTCCGGTTTTATCTATAACAATATCAGATTCGTATATGTAAGCTTAAGCATAGGCTTGTGGCTAAAATTTCTCTGTAATCACGCTGCATAAACATTATGCAGTGCATGATGCGTAACTGCCGTATTGTATAGTATGAAGAGTTTCGAGACTTGTGGTAAATTAACAGGTATACGCTCGTTACCCGCTGGGGAAAAAAATTTGGATACTTTTTACTATACAAAAATGCAAAAAAGGAACTATATAAAATTGTAAAGTGCATGAAAATATATATATATATATATATATATTAGATGACGGCGACATGATCTGCACCTCTTATATGTGATAAGAAATCGTACTGCCAAATTAATTGACAGTATATATGGCTATCGTTGCCATATTTTCATCCAAAACAATATCGAGACAAATTTATGAGCTAAGTCGTTAAAAAAAGAAAAAGAAATGAAAATGCGATACTGCAATAATACATCAGTAGTGCACAACACATTGGGTCGACCAACTCCTGTTGCACTGTATATTCTACTAATCGGCATAAAAATGTAGCAGTATAGGTTTGGTATACGCGTATATATGTGCATAATATACAGCTTTGACAGATATCCACATCAGCAATGTCAACAAGATATATCCGTTTATCATATAAGAGTATAAAGCTCGAACATCGAAGTAGGATAGAGCTGAAAGATGTTTAGCTGGCCGGTCCCTATAGCCGCGAGATGCAGTGCCGTTCGAAGTATTATAGCCGATGCTCACCTTTCCTGTTTCAGCGCGTACTCCAACATTTTGATGCGCCGCACAAGATCGGTCTTGAGGTTCTCCTGTCCCTTCCTCTCGCCCTGCAGAAAAGCTATTCTCGCCTGAAACAGAAAGCCAAAAGCCCGGCATAAGCTTCTGTGATATACAACAGCCTGTGATATATACACACACACACACACACACACACACACACACACACGCGCGCGCGCACGCACGCACGCGTGCGCTCCGAGCATCCTAGTTTTAACGGCGTTTGCTTTCGCGGGCCCCGCAGCAGAACCAACAGCAGAGTAGCAGCAGCAGCAGCTGCACACAAGCGCGGCGCGCGGCATAAAAAGTCGATGAACCGGTGGCTGCTCTCTGTAGGTATACTACTGGCCGAGGTTCGCTCGGTCGCTCGCGCGCGCGCGCCTCTGCCTCTACTCCTACCGCTGTGGTGGCGATCCGCACTGTGTGTGCGATGCCCTGGCTAGTGATGCTCGCTACCTAGCGGGGCGGCCGCGCTCATGCGAATAATCATGCGCGGCGCATTGCTTTGGCGGAAGACCAAGTCCGATATCGCGCTATGTACGTGTCCGGAGAATTGAATGAATTTTATCCCCCGATGTCGCTGGCCCCTGGAGAGAGAACCGCCCCGAGATTGCGCCGAGAAATCGATCGAGAGATATTGTCGAGTATTATTAATCGATGGTACATATGTAGGCAAAATATAAGGGGGCCAGTCGAGCGCAATTATATATACCGACGACTATTGTCGCAGCCTCGCGTCCTTAGCCGATGTCACTAAACTGTTATATAGACACTTTTGCCGATTAAATTAATGAGCGCGCCCATGTGATACGATGCATTTATATATAGCGATGACGTTTCGAGCTCTTAGCAATTACAGGCAAAATAATCTTTTTTTCATTCAATCTTCAAGTTTATATACCGTCTCCCTATACAACTTTTCAACGCCTGCAGTCCGTTTGCTTAGACCCTCGTTTTATTTGTTACACGTACGTTTATACAGCGCGGAAGAAAACTGTGTTAAGGCGCAATCATCTGGAAACTATAAAGTGTTAAAAATTTTATCTCTATTTTATCGAAGACTATATAAAAATCCTGTTCTTTATATACTTGAAGTTGTAATAAATTATAATAGTACCTTATTTTTATCGAAATAGCATAGGTGTATAAATAACTCGTAACGTACTACCTATAAAGACCCAGATGCGTTCTTACAGCTTGCTCATTAAGCAAATTTTAATTTATTTATCAAAACTAATATATAACAGATTTATACATTAAATCCGCACTAAGGCCCTAAGGCCGTTCTTTCTTTGTCGCGACTTTATTATTTTTACACTTTTTTTCACTCAAACAGAATCTGCTTTTTTTATTTATTATTGATTATAAAATTCATAAAAAGCTTATGAACATGATATACTATCTATTTATTTCATTGATTACTTTATTTAATATATAAGGATAGGAATTAATTTTGGAAAAATTCTCAGTCATGACATCGATAATGATGTACACATCACGTGATTCCAGTTTCATAAAGTTCTATCTATATAGATCCATTCACAGAGATTTTTATCTCCCGAATTTTCAATAACAAAAATCTCAGAATTATGGATGGAATTTTATGAAACTAAAAGCATTTAACGTTTAAATGAGTACCGAAGTGCTAACAGTTTTTTCCAAAAATTAATTTCTATCTTGATACAGCTTGTTAAATGCAAAAATCGGTAAAGTAGAAGTTATTCTGATCCTAGCACATGCCTTAAAGTACAATACACGTCCACAATACAATACACGTGGCAAATCATTTGATAATAATAATTAACAAATTAAAAAATTATTCAAAGTTATTCAATAATAAACTTTCTATTTAGATTTGAATTTAATTTTTCTATTTTTATACTAAAACTTCATTTTTTATAAAATAGTAAATATTAATAATGTTAAAGTTTTGCAAATCTTAAAAAAATTTTCCATTAGGAAAGTAAACCTTATTGTTAAAATTTTTCAGAATAAATAATTATAATTATTGTAGTAGTGAAAACAAAAAAAATTGTACAACTTTACAACTTCATCACATATTATCAAGCAGAAATCAAATTATCTTTAATCTGCAGAGGGATATCAACTGACACATGCTAATCATATAACGACTGGCAAGATTCACACAACTCAATATAATTTATTGTATTTATTAAAGGTATTACTCAAACTAGAGAATTATCATGTTGCATTACAGCTGCACAGTTGTCGCTATCCATGACATAAGTAGTTAAATAGAATTGTAAAATATAATTTCTTGATATGACTTTATCATGTACTTTAAAAATTATTAAATATCTAAATCTATTCTAAATTATTTATTAAATCATGTATCACCAGTGGAGTGGATTTAATTACACCTGTATCAATAAATTTTAAAAGATTTCAAATAAATGTTATACTGTTTATTTGAAGTTAATTAATCCTAAAAATAAAAAAAATTTTAGTGTTTAATTATTGTTTTATTATTAACGTGATTACTATCTTATGTTATATTAAAGGAGAAGCTAGTCTAATAATTAATAATATTAAAGTGCTGGCCACTTGAAATTATGTCAGAGCTAACCAAATATTAGCAGATTTACTTTGCTTGATGATTTTTAAAGAACACAAAAAAACTTTCAGAAAATATTTGTATAAACTCAAAGAAAAAATTAATTTTATTTGAAAAGCTTTGCAAAAAGTAATTTAAATCTTCCCACGATACAGATACATATAATGTCATAATATCACATGTTGATCTTTATCAATGGCTCTTTCATTATGAAGTAATTGCATTTAGAGATAAAGTGGATTTTAAATGCAATAAAAAATTTAATTTTGAATCAAAACAATTACTAGTAATTTATAAAATTTTTAAAATTTTAACATCCTTAAAGTAAATACTAACAATTCGTCTTGCAATAGGTACTGTAAAGATAATCTTATAGCTAGTCTTGAATCTGTCACAAAGCCTTATACTATCTATCAAGCTTCTTGGAGAAAGAATTATTTTTAAACAATTCTTCTTAATTATGAAATAATTATTTATTATTTTTAATTCAGTATTTGTTAATTTAATTTAATTAGAACTCAACAACAATGAATTTATCTAACTTAATTGTAAATTACAATCTAATGTTCAAGGTTGACGATACTGTTATCTGTACACTAAAATATTTGTATAACACTGTAGCAATACTGCTTTACTAAAACAATGGCACATTGGTTGTTTAAAAGTTGTCAAATTACATTGAATCTAACCAATTTTATGGAACAAACTTAATGGATTTATTTTCATTAAAAAATGCAAGTAGGTAAATATGAAATAGAAAATTTAATTTAATTAATACAAAATAAGTCAAATCTGCAATTCATCTTCGTCTAATAATATTGAATTTAACCAGTTCTACTTATATTTGATTGCATCAATTTCTTATGGTCTTATACCTTCAATCATCAATAATAAATTAATTTTAAAAAAAGATTTATGGTTAATTACAATTTAATCTATCTGTAGCTATTGGTAAAATTAATTTTAGAATTAATAATAGCAATCAGGATCAATAAGATTACATTTAATTATGTAGAACAAAATAGAAAAAGTATATATTACAAAACATAAAGGCAAATTTGAAGCTGTAATAAGCGAATATTAATATCAGTTTTTGAGACATTACTAATAAATAATAAGCAGAAGTAAAAATGTACTTGGTTACTAAATAAAGTACAGCGATGTACAGATAATGAATAGGCAAACTTGTTTTGAAATATAATATATGACTCGGTTCGATCCTATGAACCAAACTGAGCCCTTAAATTGCACTCTGATCAGCCGATCTAATACGTAAACATGCAATTAAGTAAACAAAAACTGAGTTACACAAGTGCTAGGTTTCTCAAATCCGAATGTAAACGCAAGGCCATAGAATGCTACAGAAAGCTGTGGTTCCTCTGCACTGGATCCTGAATGAGCAGCAATCTCAAACACCAGGAATCCTGTGCTGCGAAAGCCTAACAGCTCTCAGCGATGTGACAGTCAGACATGGAGGAGAGCAAGCGAGAGAATTTAGGCGTGTCGTGTTTACTCGCGGTACCGCGCGCACAAACCTGAAATTCGGCTCTGTCGAGCTCCCACTGCGACCTCTCCAGCTCGAATCTCGCCCACTCGTGCTGCAGGAAGTGCAGAACACCTGGCATCGTGTACTGGGGATTCTGCTCCTTGTTGCCCCCTTGGCCGCCGCCTCCGCCGCCACCACCACCGCCGTCGTTCTCGCCGCCGCCAGTCTGGTGCTTATTGTTGGCCGCGGAGACGTTGACGCCGCCGAACGGCTGGCCGCTGCCGTTGTGGTTCTGGGAAGCGGACGACGAGGGCGAGCCGGAGTTCTCCTCCATCGTTAATGTACACAACTGGCTGATGGGTACCTTCATTTCATGATACGGCAGCCATTACAGCACCTTTTCCACTTTCGCACACACGCAGCCTGGGACCCGTGGAGAGCGGAGAGAGGAGACGGCACCCGAGAAGCGAGTAGCGCCTGCTGCCGCTGCCGTCGCCGCTGCTCACTGCTGCTGCTGCTGCTGCTGCTGCTGTTATCGCCTCACCGCAGACTCGCGGCGAACACACAATTTTCCTTCTTCTGTCCTTCTCACTTGGCTCTCTCTCTCCTCGTAGCTCCTTCCTTCCCCTCGCACCCTCTCTCACTCTCACTCCTTTGGAGTACTTATCTCTCGCCTTCTCGCTCTTACTCACGCGCTACTGTGCTGCTGCTGCTGCTGCTCAAAAGAGAGAGAGAGAGAGAGAGCGAGAGAGAGAGAGAGAGAGAGAGAGAGTTCACTCGCGATCGACCATGAGAAACTATCAAATCGATATATGTGTATGTACGCGATGTAACATTCAACACAAAAGTAAGCAGAATAGAGTCCAAGTGCTTGCGTACGCGAGCACGCGCCACTTCCTTTTTTTTCCAACTAGCTCCACTCCGCAGTTGTAAAGATGCCTTCCTTCCTTCCTTCTTTGCACTACACACAATTCTCTCTCCCGTTATACACTACTACACAGGCGCACCAATCCAGTAGAATACTAGCGATGGATGGATGGAATGAGCGAGCGAGCGAGAGAGAGACGGATAGAGGCACGAGCGCGAGCACAGCTCGGATCGTATAGGAAGCGCGGATGCCTTCGACGACGTCGACGTCGCCGTTTTCCTCGACGGGAGGAACGGTACAGGAGCCAGAGGCAGGCTGCCAGCACACGCGCACATATATACGCACGCACGCGCACGCGATGGACCCTTTAAACACACGGGCCGTCTCTATACGGTACGTGCGCTGCGCTGCACTGCTGCTGCTGCTGCTGCTGCTGCTATACTACTGCTGCTTCTACTGACTGACCGCCGAATAATGTCGGAGCAACGAAGCACTTAATTTTTTGCTTGCGACCGATAGGATCCTTAGTCGTTCGCACACACACGGACTACTCGGTATTCTCTCTCCTCTCTCTCCCTCTCTTTTTTTACGCGCTTGATGCTTCAATGCTCTTTACGGTTGCGTACTCGTTGTTTCGCTTCTGTATGTGTACCTACTGGTCGGTCAGTCGGTGCTTGGAAGAGAGCGGAGTATAAGGGTGGTCTGCGGTGCGGTAAACGACGACGCGAGAGAGACGAATATGCAGACCGAGCAGTAGCGTATGTTAGCTACGTACCTATAGTGTATAGGGTCCGTTCGTATAAGATATTCCAGCATAAAATACGTGCGCGGGCGTTGTTTACTTCACTTCCGAGTGTGTAGGTATATATATAGGATGGGCATTGAACGCGCGCACAAGCCGCGAAAGCACGCAGCTTATAGGATCGCGAACGGCTCGTAAGTCGTAGGATATAGTAATGGTTTCCTGAGTTGTGTTGCGAGACATTCTGTAACCTGTGACTACTGAAGAACGTTGTAGGACTTGCGAAACTGTCACTTACTCAAAGAACTCTGTTTTTCATTTCTGAGTACGGAATTACTTGGCTTTGAATTTGAAAGCAGCATAGAAATTGATGAAATAAATTATTAAATTTATCAATGATTTAACGAAACCTACCTTAATCTACTTTTAAAACCAAGTTTTTTTCATTCATTTTAAATACGGATAATAATCCTCTTATTCAATTGTTCATAGTTATTAGGTATAAAATGGTTTGAATAATAACTAAAAGAATATAGTGAATCTACATCATATACACTGTAAATGCAGCCGATCTAACAATATTTTTTAAATTAATTATAAAAATTAACATACAAATTAAATGTTAAATTGACCTTTCCTTTAAATAAAATATTTATAAATTCATAAAATTTAACTTTACAATTGAAAAAAAAGTTATAAAAATTCATGTACCTTATTAAAATTACTATGTGAAGATATGTTATATTTTATACAAGTTCAAAGAGTACTCAAATAAAAAATTTTAAATATTACAAGCGTATTTGACGGTCAATTTACTCAAAATTCAAAAGTGAAGTCAAACGCACAAACCATCTTTAAAAATTATTACGTTTTCTTCGTATATACGCGTAAATAGTATACAGACTCTTTCTATTTTTTTTCTTTCTATACTACTCTGAATTTCTATAGTAAAAAATTATTTAAATATTTCGCTGTTTAAAATTGGTGAAAGGTTCTCCTTTGCGATGTTTTAAATATCCACCTTTATAAAAAATGACAATGAAATTAAATAATGGAAAGAAGAGTATTAAGCGAGTGTACTTATAGGCACTATGCACTCAATGTATTCCTCAATTGATGTCATTTGTGAATTGTGATTAAGTGGACAATGAATTGGTTTGTTGGTCTTGAAAAGCAATACACTAGATGGCGCTGGATGTGATTTCTTGACTTCTGTGTCGGCAGTGTCTCCGTTGGCAAAAATCAAATAAAAAGTGTAGGCTTCGATGACTTCATATCGGAATTTTACGTTATTTATAACAAGACGTCATCTCCTTTTTCTTATTCGTTTATTTTTATCCAATCAATTGCAAAAAGATGTTGGTGTACTTACTGTTTTATTTAAACAATACTATAATTAAAATGACGTAAAATTAACAGTAGAATTAAAATTTAAAATGTGTATGATCAGTAGTAACTTGACATTTCTTTTTCAAAGAAAATAAATAGCACTGTATTAACAAAAAATTAAATATTAAGAGGTGATTTCATATTTCAAATGTGATTATAAAATTATTGATAAATTTGTTTACAATACTCACATTGGTTCAAAAAGGAATGATATCAGAAATTCTTTATCAATCGTGAAATTCATACATCTATTATAATAGAAAAGAGAATAAAAAAAGGAAAAAACAAAGAATAATAAAATTAAATTTATCGTGTAACTACATTGAAAAAGGGTAGATACTTAATTGATATTTTACAAAATTAGGAAGGAAAGATTTCATTATTGATATTTAAATCATAAAAGCCGTCTACATTCTTTTTACCTCAGTTATTTTCAATTACGCATGCACTTCAAGTATCTGGTAAATTCAGGCATAGCATTTACTTTGAGCGGTTATGACGAAGAAATCGCACAGGGACCGACAAGTCCCAAACGCGTCAAAATATAATTATGAAATGGATTTAATTTAAACATTATACAGCCTGTGACAAAAAATTCAATTGCTTCGCTCTTCTACATCTTGGCAGTTTGTATATGTCTGTTCGCTGTTATTACAATTCTTTTTTTATATAAGTAAGTCTTATGATTACATTAGTTTAGCGTTATTGATTAAACCAGGTTTCGCACGATGTAGTGGCAGCATGACAAATGTGACTGCGTTACTTTTTTGTCCATAACGTACGACGTACTCCCTCCCTTTGTATATTGTAATAAACGTTTTCCAAAGTGAAAAACATGTAAAAACACGAACTCCCATTTAAACGGTACAGAACTTTTTTGTTTGAGGAAGGGGAATTTGTGCATTGTAGCCCCTTTGTTTGAAATCTTTAATGATTATATTTATCAGATTGGTTGTATATTTTTTGTCGCTTAGTTCCTGTCAGTGGCTCGGAGTTTCTCTTCGACGGCTTCCTCAGAGGCCTCCGAAAGATCCGTCGCCTGAATGTACTTTTGTACACCGACTAGGGACTTCTTGAGAGCATCGAAGGAACTAGAATACAACATCTTCTTCTTAACCTTGGCTGTGTCGGGACACCACGACATCAGGAACAACTTTTGTTTCTTCGAAGCCTATAAAGAAATAAATATTTAGTTCTTGAATTCGTAACAAATTTTATGGAGCAATCAAAATGATTATGAAATGTAACTTATTGTTCATATAATATAATAATAGTTTATATAATCAGTTTTTAAAAAACTTTAAACTTCAACGAAATTTTAGCTCGATTTAATAATTAAGTAGGCTCGAGATGTTTTGGCGTGATTGCAGTTTAAAAACTTTCATAAATAAATTGCTTGAATATTACTTTTTAGCTTATATATTATACAAATATTTCCTGCTGCAAGAACTAACTCTTTAAAAGTAGGAAAGAATCTGTGATGCATAAACCATTCTTTGTTTACAAATATACAATAAGATTAAAATAGCAGTGACTGTGGTTAGAAGCGACTGGCAAAGTTTTATTATACGTTTCGTAACTAAAAAGCAATAGAATCAAAGCGTGTAACTGTAAATAATTTATTTCTGCATTATCTCTTATCAAACATCAGTGACGATAAAAAAAGGAAAAAAAAACGTGAACAAAAATAATAAGAGATCGTCAATACCTCTGATGTCCCCTGGCATTGATGAGTATACTCAAAGTCGAAGAGGCCATAGCGACACTCTCCACTGCCGCCCTTTTGCAAATCCTCGAGGAAAGCATCGTAGGTGGCATCGCGCGGTCCAATCACCTCGACGTCGATCTGCTTTTCATCTTTGATATAAAAGATTACATATCGGTGTTTCTTATCTTTCTTTATCTCTTCGTAAGTTGTCTTGCAAATATCCGCCACAGTTACTCCTGATGCCTGGAAAATAAAAAATAGAATGACATTAGTAAGAAGACGAATATTTTGAAGAAGTCCTAGCTAGTTTGGATGGCAGAAACCGTGAGAACAGACAAAAAATCGTGAGTAGTGAGAATAGGATTTACAAATAAAAACCTTAAAATATAAATTTTATCACTTTTTGTATCAAATATTGAGTGATTATTTGAGTAGTATAATTAATGATTTGTTGAAAATAAAGAATTATTTTTATTTTACATTCAACGATATGACTAATGTACGGAATATTTGTTTTAATATCTGCACAAGTGTATGGAATAAGAAAATATAAATTTATTAAATAGCTAGTCGACGCTTTTTGGCAGCCCAACAGTGACATGTGTATATAAATAATTTTCTCACGCTTAAATATACGCCAATACCAACTTTTTACTACGAACATGGCATTTACGTATATTTGAAAGGTAGAGTTCTCGAGAAATCAACTAGAAGTAATTTTTAATTATGAATACTAAAAGTAAATTAATCCAAACAATCAGTAGTTTTAAAAAGTAATTCGCCAAATTCCGAATTGTAAAAATTCGTGTTTTAAAGTTATAGGAATAGCATTCAAATTATCTTTTTTATATCTTAATCATTTTTCAGATGCGCGATTTATCCTCTTTGTAATCGGACGTACCATTATTGATCATGACTCACTTTTAATTGCAACACAATATTTTAACTCGCATTATTTATTAAAGCAAATCTTTCGCAGGTTCTAAACGACTTTCTTATCAGTCTTAATAATCTTATACCGGAGCCTCGCAGACTTACTCGTTGCATGAATGGGAATAATCAAACAAAGCAAGTTATAATACATAGAAGTATAAATATTACAAAGTATATATTTCAACGTGCTGCAAGTTATAGTGGAAATCAATCGAAGCGTCCCATTATATAATGTATGCATAGGTCCGCCACACATTTTTGCACCAAGTGAAAGAGTAACAAAACGTAAGGTAGACGTTCATCAAATAGGTAGGGAGTAAGAAAACAAAGGCAATGCTTTTCGCAAGTGTATTGCATCCTCGAGTAATCGATACGTTAGATTTTACACTATGACACTGCGTTACGTGCAGCTGTCTTTTTATGCCTCGTTATTATTGAATTTATAGAATTAACTCTGTATATGAATTTGTGCATATTGTATGCATAATGCTTATAAAAACATTTAAATCATCAATCTTATATTATACTGCACCATTTTAATACTGTGAAATATTGGACCGAAGATAATATTTCTACTATATTTAGTTTCAAATTATAACATCACCGCGAAAAATCAAAGAATGAGACTTGAATGTAGTCAGCACGTTATAAATCCACTTTAATATATTTGATACATGTATATAATATAAACAAGTATTCTAACAATATTTATTTGTCATTATAAATAAACTAGCAGTAAATACAGAGAACATAAACATAATTAGTTCAGATAATATAGTTTAAAACAGCATAACGATTGCACGCCACACGTAAAATATAGCAAATGAAATATCCTCGAATAAAATATGATAGTTTTGTAACCTTTTCATAACTATTATTTACCTATAGCAGCATTGAAAAAAGGATAGTAGCATTGGAAGGTGATCTTATGCAAATCAATGTTTAGAAAATAAAAATCTTCATCTCATCATAATTATTTTGGTAAGCTTGAAACTTTGTTCTTAATAAAGTTAGGGTTCTTCAGTTACATATGAGTAAGCCACCATTAAGTTGTACGAAATAGACCCGACACATTGATGTTTTCAATGTTTTAGACTCATTACAATGAGGTAATATGATAGGCATAATTCATAACTTGGATGACATTGATTCCACTTACTATTGGCTCTTACCAATATTCCAAAAGTAGAAAAACACAAATGAAATCTATCGGCGAGAAGTTGACTATTTTATGAGATGGAAAAACGCTCCCCGCCCGCACACATACATGGATTCCCTCGATTTTCCCCTCGTTTAGTAAAGTAACCGAATGCAAGCGCCAAAGCTTATACTCTCCACGTGTGTGCGCTCCAGCCCGAGAGATGGAGAGGCGCGCATGAACCGCGAAAGAGCTAGAGAGCGAGAGAGAGAGAGAGAAGCCGCCCCGTGCCGTGTAGCGTGCGCACACTAGATATAACTTTAGAATAAGATCCTAGGAGCTTTCTTTAGCATCGGATTCGCGCGTGGGAAGACTTTATTTTTATACGCGGCCGAGAGGCAGCACAAGAAGCGAGCGCGCGAGAGAGAACCAACGCACGAAGCGAGCGCGGCGAGAGAAAACGCGTATATAGCGAGGAGCTCCCGCGTATATACACAATTCTCGTCTACGCTCGAAAAACACGAGGGAAAACGAACGATCGAGTGGACGAAAGTACCAGCCGAAGCCGCCGACGCGAGTCCGCGTGTGCACGAGACGAATTTTTGGCTCGCCTCGTGTGTTGTAGGCCATACATAATGCGTGACGAGAGAAAAAGGCCCAAAAGTTCGTTACACCCTCTTCGCGAGGAGGCGCACGCTATATATATATA
>UELV01082160.1:8962-27333 GCA_900490015.1 Megastigmus stigmatizans | reverse complement strand
AGATATGAAAATACACAACGCATCGAATTTTCAATCCACTCTATCTTCTCAATTAGTCCCGGGTGCGTACGGGAAAAAGAATTGGCATCGGTTAAGAATACGCTCATCGGAAATGCGAATAAAATTACACCAATTCAGGAAATGCAACTCAAAAGGCCAACCCCATCCGAGCAAACGACCAATGCGCCATCATCTCACAAACCAAACCAGGATCCTCTAAACATCCGAAAGAGCAAGAGGAAGCGAGGAAGCACCTGAACACACTTAAAGAGAGCTACATGTGCAGGAACCTGAACAAGCCACGTATAATATAACACTCGAAAGGGAGAACAAAAAATCTCAGGCTGACCTCGGGGCCGCAGCACTGCGACTAAGGTCGAAGGGTATCCGCAGTCTCGGGAAAAAGGGCGTGTGTGTATATACACCGGGCTCGTATATATAGGCAGCTGTCCCTTAAAAAACTGTGAGCGCCCAGCTACCGGCTCTTGCCGAGGAAGACTCGGAAGGTGCACGCGTATGTATATACAGAAGGCCGTCCGATCGCCGAAAGCCATCTGCTGCTTCTCCGGTGTACGAGAATGGACTCTCTGTGTGAGAAGCTCATGGAATCTCGTGCGTGTGTGTGTGCACGAACCCTTGCTTATGAGTATGCTTATATATACATATATATAGATACGCGAGTCTCTCGAGGAACAGCTTGTGTCCTTTATTTAGAGCCTTACGCGAGTTGCAGTCCTTGTGGAATAAGGCAGACGGGCCGCAACCTTGTGCTCGTTCAAGGGGAACAGACTATATATCGTGTCCTCAGTTCGAGATCTTCTTTCTTTTTACCCGGTTCCCCCTCTCTCCCTCTCAACTCTATCTCTCTCTCTCTCTCTCTGTCTTCTGTACAGCCCCCCGCGAGTATCGGGTGTCGCTCCTCTCGCTTCTTATAGTCCACCTCTTCTTCGATTATTCTTATTCTCTTCTTCTCCGGGGCTTTACTCCTCCTTCTATCCGCCTCCTCTCTTGGTCTCGTGTTGAAAGGTATTATCGAAACCCCTTGCTTAGGCTTGATGATGCTTCGCAAAACAGTATTAAGCTGTACTCTATGTTGATGTTATATTACTAGAGATGAGAACGCGCTATCTTTTGCTGATCGATCCTTAATTTTTGCATTGAACCTGCTCTTTATCGATAGTTAATGAGATTCTTAGTCATCGGAACAGAGATAAAATTTCTACATATTTCGATGTACGCGGTAATTATAGCAATAAATTTTCTTGCGTTCGCTTGATTTCTACATCAATCTTCTTTTCTCCGTCGATAATTAACATTTCTTTATATACATTAATTAATGCATCTCAATTAGAACCAGTTTCATACTCAAGATAGTATACGCTGCTTATCTAAAGGTATGCAAATTCAAATATAAATTCATTTAATGCATCCTTGATGTAATTATATTCCCAAGCGCAGGCTTTCCCAGCTGCGTATATACTTTCAAAACAACTTCAATCGATCTCATTCACGTCGACAGTATTACATTTCACGCGTATATCTCCAACGGCCAAAAGGAGTTTGCAGTGCGAGGCACAATGACACGCGCGAAAAATCATATTCATCCCTTCCTCATCCTGTCACGAGTATATATATATACACTTGAGAATCGGAAAGAACTGCCAAAAATGGAGGATGTGCGAACACTTGGAAGCGCTCAGGCGACAGGACGAGCCACTTAATCCCACTTGGTTCCACATCACCTGCGCCTTTCCGCTGCTGCTGTACGCTGCCTCTTCCGCGTACACCAGGGACTCTCTCTCTCTCTCTCTCTCTCTCTCTCTCTCTACGATCGGAAGCGCAGATAAGATTTCCGTGCCGATGATACCTCGAGAGCCACCGTTGCTGCTGCTGCTTCAAAGAGTTTATGTATCCGCGATCGATCGCGGCAGATTGTCTGCCTATGGCTGGGCTACTGTTTGGTCGACAAATTGATGCTTGGAGCCATCGTTTACTATGCGTACGGAATTACACGTGAATTTTCGCTGTCTTTGAGAGATTTAAATATTCGATTTTAGCAGTGGTTTGTTATTGTTTACATGTTTCACATTCGCAACATCAAGAATTCACGCGGGATTAAACGGGGTTATACTTCTCCATGTTGCAAACAGTTAAGCTATTTTAATGCGTATTTAACGGGGCAATTAAAATTTTAATGTCTCTTTTTTTTCAAAGATGTTTAATTTTTGCCGAGACAACGACCTGCACAATTACGTTGCGAAACAAAGGAGTTATACCCAGCCATAACGGTAATGATGACTTTTCAGCTTTAATTTATGCATTTTTAGCTCCACGGTATACTTGGTATATCAATTATCAACTCGCAATTAAGAACGCACTACCGATTCACACTGCAACTTTACGAATTCGAACCAGAATTATGAAAACCCATTGGAATAAAGTGAAGAAGCAAAAAAAAGTACAAGTTGTTTACTAAGAACTGTTAATTTCGTACTGTTAGAGCGCTCAACATCGTTTTTTTTTTTATAATCAGTTTAGTGCGCAGGAGCTATGCTGCGAAAAAGGTCTCTGATTCGCGCTCGTCTATACCTACGGAATTTAACTGTGTCTGGATCGCTGAGTCAAATAGGTGCCAAGTTTCCAGCCGCGAAACCAGTGCTGGGAACCGAGCTGATCCCACATTCTTCAAACAAATTAACAAACTTGACACCTGTCTTTTTACCGAATGTTTAGGAATGTATATATACATATCGAATTCAAGGTACAACGTACACGTATTCGAATGTCATATCAATTTACAAATATTTTCGTTTATCAGCTTTTCGAACATGAAAAGTTACTCATCCTTTATACACATATTTTTCTTTAAGTTTTCAAGTAGATTCCATTGTAAATTAATTAACCGATGTTTGATTTTTGTCATTTTAGCAGCCGCTGTGGTATTTCAATTAACGGACTATGATAATATAACGGTATTATTGTAGATATATAGTTGGAAATGTGGCAAAAAAGAAAATACAATAATTAGTGATATTACGAAAAGAGAATTTCTCAGAACAGCTGCAAGAATTTCAAAATGTCAATGCATTGATTAAGCAGGTTACTAGTTCAAAGAACTTTCATTTTTACGCTATTGGACTGAAAACGCGGTTATTTTCTCGTGTGTATAATTTATAATAAATATATAGTCTCAAATTAGTTACCGGCCGTATTTTCCCACAGAGCTCCAATTTTCACCTGCACCATAATAACATATAAAACTTAAAGTACAAGACTGCAATGTTAACGTGTTAACTTGGAAATTGCATTTACGAATCATATACGCTTTCAATGTCGGACCGATCCATTTACTCTAATTATCGATATACTGGACTTTTTACATAACCATTTTCTTGTCTCCCAACCCTCAAGAAAATTTAATCTCAATATTAAACTCTTTTCTTTTATCTGCTTAGTTAAACATTTATTGAGATTGTCATTTTGATACCGAAAAATAAAGAAGAATAATAATAATTCCCCGTCTCAAACAGAATGCCTATACAAATTTTGTAACTGTACCCCATTCAACGAGAATATATTTTTTATTATTTGCTGAAACCAAAAACCAAAACGAGCTTTATATATTTTCCACACAAAACGAAAACAAAATAATGTATGTATAAGTATACGTCTAAAAGAGGCCTCGCCAACGCTCGTACTCACACTCGTCCGATTGTCTCGGATCGCAAAACACGAGATATTTTCAAAATAACAGCGAACGACTGCGCGACCTGTGGTTACTTATACACTTATATATATCCACGTGCACACGTGGTGGCCACGACTCGCAATTACAAGCTGTCCCCGATGCGACGGGATTTCGACAGGTGCTTCCTCGATGTCCAGGAAGTCGATCGCACGTGCCTCGTACTTTTATTGCCGAAATATGTATGTTTTGTTGATTCGATTTCTCGAGCTCTCGTTCATTTTTGCGTTTCCGATTGAAAGGAGTGTAAATGCAGTGCTCGAAGTATACCCGGATAAATATATGTTCAATTTGTCTTCTGTTAAACATCTCTTGAATATTTTGACTTGATGTTCTGCTATTACGACGTACATAAATCGAAGAATCTTTTTCCGATGAATTTCAATTTAAACTTTAAACTCAAACAGATTGAAAAAGATGGTCTATTTTAAAGAATACCATAACGGGCATATACCATTTATCAAGAAGCTCGAAATAAAATCTCCGCACGATAAACAGTGATTCAATGAGAAAAAAGTGACCAAATAGCAAGCTTCCAACGTGATCCATCGCTAATTGTGCATTACAGGCGCAGGACACGAACACACGCCACATTATCGCGATATAGTATATACGCGAGTCGCGGCTCTCAGAACTTACATATCAAGCGTCTGTCCACCCGTATACGCGCGCGCGAGCGTGCGCATCGTGTGTAACAACGTGACGGAATTCGCGGACGGTGCAGGATTTCGATTTCGATGCGCGCACGCCAGCTACCGCGTGTATAGCCTATAGCTCTTTTTTTTTATTGTACTCACTCGTTTTTCGCTCTCAGCCATCACGGAATCATGGATATAAGCGACGAATGCAGAATTTCGCAGTGGCGAAATCCGTGGAAAGTTCGTTTTGTAGTATGTGTATAAGGTACTTTTATAGATTTCTGTGAATAACGTCGATTTCTCAATGTTTCGCGATTCGCTTGGATATATGCTGAGGTTATCGATGCGATATGGAATTTGATGCGACTTCAATTACGAATATTATAAGTCAGTTCTGAGAATTGTACATTGCGTATAGTTTTGGTTGAAATCGATGTGCAGAATATTGACATTATTAAGGATCTTCGTCTATATGGGAATTCCGGAAATGAGCGATTAACAAATAACGTACTTCGATTACGTTGATTTCATACAATAATCGTTCTGCAGAGATATTAAAAAAGTTGCGATATAATTACTAATTATAGCGCATTAATTGAAAAAAACTTGGATCAATCCATATGTAATAGAACACCAATAAAGCAACAAGCAAACAAGAATCTCAAGGGTCCAGCCGATCCCCCACTTTTATAACAATCTATCGGAGCACGAATCAAAGTGCATCTCCCACTCCAGCCGCGGCGGTAAATCGATCGGCATTTTTATATGATCGATAAAGTACCATTCCACGTATAGTCGTTCCGCGAAGACCGAACGATCTTTTCTCGCGCCCATGGATAAACCAAAGAAAAGAAATATACACAGAGAGCAGCAGCAACAGCAGCTCCTTTTCCAAAGAAGAAGAAGAAAACACAGAAACAGCATCAGCAACAGCACAACGGCTACTTTAATAACACCAGCGATCGACAGCGGAATTTCTCCAATCGGCCCATAGGCTTTCTTGCTCTGCGCGCGCACCTCGTAATAAACCGAGATTCCCCGCGATCGCAAGTACACAAGCTCCGCCTTTATGCAGTATGTGCCTTCAATTACGCGTCGTTATATGCCTTTTATCTCTCTAGCTTTTTTGCACATCACAGGATCTTGTAACTCGACACTCTTCAAATCGTGCTTCTTGCGTGGAGATTCCTTGTTTTTTCTCCGTTCTTTGGGGTTGTAACTGCCGTTCAATATGGTTAATTACGTGCGAATGCCGTGCCGGGAAACTATATCCGAGATCCGCGGATTCACAACGAGAAAAAGGGAACGAAAATTACGAGGCTCGTTAGATTCCAACATACTCTGCTCATTAAAATGAATCTTGCCTTACATTTATTAAAGTTTCCCTAGAGATTTTCTTCTAGAGCAGAGAGGGTATAGGTATAGTAATAATGTAAGCTTTAATTAATGAAAATGGTGTGCTATTAGTTCGCCAGTTTAATGTAGGAAAATCTTTTGTGCGCTGAGAAAAGGGAGTCTTTATAGTTAAATAAATCGCTTGCTCTCTTAAAAGATTGCTTCAAAGGAACGTTATTTTCTTAACATTCTTCAATGCGTTCTAAAAGAGACTATACAAAAACTATAATTACAATAAAATCTTTTTCAAATACTCAACAATCTGTATAAAAGTGTAAATACAGTAACTTTTAGTTAAAAAACAAGCCTAATTTGACGCCAAATAAAAATAATCAAGTCGTTATCAGGCAGTTTTATACTCAGCTCCATTGCAAACCATGAACAAATCTTATACGCACATATCAGAGCAAACGCACATTTCCTCACTCCAACATAAGCGACAAAGCATTGATTGCTTTCTGCATTGTTCGCAACAAAGAAAACATACGCTTACAACTTCGCGCTCCACATTCTCGGATCGCGCGGTGACATTTAAGGAAGGAGGGGAAAAAAAGTACACTCGTA
Source organism: Megastigmus stigmatizans (assembly GCA_900490015.1). Classification (NCBI taxonomy): domain Eukaryota; kingdom Metazoa; phylum Arthropoda; class Insecta; order Hymenoptera; family Megastigmidae; genus Megastigmus; species Megastigmus stigmatizans. The sequence continues at coordinate 20,991 of UELV01082160.1, read as the reverse complement.
TAGAGATCGATTGCACCTCGGGGACAAGTAATCGACACGCATGCGAAATCTCGCCCACACGTATAGCTCATTGTGTTTTCACCAATCGATGAAACACCACGCGTTTGCTTTTTATTTACTTTTGCATCGTTATACTTATTATTCCTTTCGCAGTGTAATCATATCGCAAAACGCGCTCGAAGCGGATGATCGACGCGTACAACACACCGAGAGAGCGGAAAAAAAAGTACGAGGAACCATCAATCGGACTCCGAATCCTGAAATCTTTTGAGTTCTTTGTCGGCGAACGCCCTGAGAACTCGCTAACAGATTTGAGTACACGTTTATATAGTGGCCGTTCTTTCTATCGACGTTATATATATATATATATATATATTGACGTTGAACAAAGATGTATGTTTTACGCGTATTAAAAATGTTTTTTTCAACAATTTTCTTTATTAATTTTTTTTAAATAAATTTTAACGATTCTTTTATGAACTATAATTACAACATGCACTTGTTTATAAGTCAAATACTAAAATTACTTTACAAGACTAATTTCTTTAACAAGCTTCTCAGTTTTTACGACCGTACTTAAGAATAAAAATTTTATTTAATATTTGACTCGATAATAATTAAAAGGCACATAAACGATGCACGTGTTGCATAAGCAATTCAAAATTCAAGAAAACTCTTTGTTACGTACTGATAATAGATATAAAATTACCCTTAAACGCTTGAAAACCACACTTTCACTTGGTTACACCCGCGCGTATTGATTTAAAATACGCACCAGAAGGATGGAGCAACCGACATCCAGAAGGATGAGAGCAAGAAAGAGACAGCCTGTATATTATGCGAAGGAAACGGCAATACCATGTGAGAACGAAAAATGTATAAGCATAAGACAAGGTAGATCTCACATCTCCCCTTTCTCTTGTTCTGACTCTCACGGCAAATGAAGATTAACTCTAGGGGCCGTTCATATACTCACGCCAAACGCGTAATCGATGCTGAGCCAACTCGAGCGGTTATGCTGTATTGTACCTTACTCTTAAGCGATTTGGTCGATTCTCTTACCTGCAACAAAAAAGATCAACATACCGTTAGTTCACCTTTTCTACTTAATCTCAGTAGAACTAAGGTTCATATAGATGCAATAATAGAGATAACAATTTTGATTATATCACATACGAGTGGCATATAAAATATTAAAAGATACAAGTAAATCCTGAAAAAAAAGGTGTAGGAAAAATCAGTGTACAATAAGTGCACACGGTAGCGCGAGAATCAAGTCGTGCAGGGGTGAGTGCAACTCGCGTCCAATGTAAATATCCATTATTATATCAGCGCAACCGCCTACGCCGCGCGTACCTGGCGCTATTATTCGCCTCGCACTGCGCACGCTTTATGCATCCTTATATACACCCACACATTATCAGCGCGATCTCTACGATTGCTGTGCCTGTGCATCTATTGTATATACAGCGCATCGCGCAACCTCGCACCGAGTACTCGATAATCATTCTGCACGGAAATTTAATTAGCCGATCAAAGCTCCAAGTGTGAATTCCGTCTATTGCGCAAAATATACATCCTGGCCGAATAGAACATTACACCGTCGACGAACAATCGTTCATCTTGTCGTTGTAAATTTCTTCGTTTTCTTTCTGTTTCCAGCGCAAAATGCGCGTGTCGAGAGTGAGCGAGAGGAGGAAAGAAAGTGTGGTGTTGGAATAATCCTAAACGGAGAGCGAGCGTCACCGTTACATTTTTAATAATTTCCGCTTGGCGAGTCAACGCTGGGGTCAGCTCTTGCTCTCACTAGAACAAAACGGGGAATATACGAGCGAGCGGTGTCGAGAGCAGGTTATATATACACGTGTGTATGTGTATGTATACGTCTACGTTGTACACGGCGTAGTACGGATAGCGGCTATAGGCGAGGAAAAAAGAGCTAAATCGGCCAAACGGTACATATATAGAGTGCGCGAGTGAGAGAGATAGAACTTCTCTCAATGACGACGGTCAGGAAGGACGCCTTTTGTACGGCGCTCGAAAAGACGATTTCTATGCCGTACAAAAGTCCGTAACTTTCGTTTTTTTCTTCTTTTTTAGAGCTGTGTTCCGTAAGCAAATATTTGATCGCTGGTCGTTTTTTGTCAGGACGCGAATTTTCCATGAAATTGTCGTATGTTTGACTTTTTAATTTTAAGCTAGTAAATTTGTAACAGAGAATGATTAAATGAATAAGTAGAATATAATAGATCGATTCTAAAGATTCAAATGAATATTTGGAGCGTCACAATATTATAAGTACGGCTTCGATAGCCGGACTATTATCGTAATACCTAGATATCAGTGTGAGCTGCTCGACTGTTTTTCTAAACAGAATTTAAGTTTATGCAGAGCGAGAGAGAGAGAGTTCTATGAAGATGAAAAAGCGTCAGATGTCATTCCGGTTACAGATGCAGAACAGAGCTCATGTACCAGTTGCTCGAATAATGAAAGCTCGGGTTATCGTCATTCCTGCAAAAATAAAAGAAAAAATGCCCTCGAGCACATGCGCGCGCGGGTGTTCTTTGCCGCGCAACGTAAACACAATCGTTGCACTTGACAGTGGACATTATGAATTCGCGGAACACAATCTTAATGCTTTTTAACGAGTTCCATTATGTGTAACGACTAAAATTAGCCGGGGGGCATATAATGATCTTCTCCGATTCATATACCTTTCGATTGCAAATGTATTATGTAATATTGTGTTACGGGACTATTATTATAATAGTCAGATATATAATAATAGTCTTTTTTTTTGTACAAAGAAAACCTTTCGATTGTTGAACGACGAACCGCGACTATATATCTTACAATATTAATATTTCATTCTAATTCGCGATTGGCAATTTTGACAAAAGTAGTCGTTCGTGGCACACCAAGATATACCGAGAGAGAAAAAGGAAAAAGAAACTGCTCTTAAAGGTTTGCAAAACAAGGACGAGCCGCGAGCAGTTCAAAATGTGGATCAGGAGAGCAGAGATCCGAGAGACACGAGACGAGACTTGCGCGCGCGCACACACCACCACCACCTCTTTGCCGTGAATTTCGTGAAAGTAAAACCCGCCGCCACGCCAGTGTACGATATACAAGCGCAGACGCTCTACACATCGCGGGCGCACACACACACACACACACACACACACACACACACATACATACATACGAGCGGTAATATCGCGCGTCCGTTGTTCCGAGCTTCCGGCACGCTCGCGCCGCAAGGGCGGAAGCCGAAGGTATAAAATCCACGAGAGGCAGAGAGAGAGAGAGAGAGGGAAAAAGGAGAGTAAAAGGGGGCAGGGAAAGAGAGAGAGAGAGAGAGTCGAGGACGTGGACACGGCTTCGCCACGGCGCGAAATGTATATAACTGGCTCTGCAAAGTCTGGGTAAAGTAATGTGCCGTAGCGCATATAGGCCGATGTAAAAGCGCAGTGTGCGGATGTTTGCTTGCGTAAGCGCCTCCGATGTACTCGACGTACATATATATTGGTTAGGCTTGCTTTCGGGACGCTGTGTATGGGGTTTTGGGACACGATGGCGAGGTGCGACCGATGAACTGCAGTGCAGCTGACGTTTGTCAAGCTGTTAGAAGGTGTATCTTTTGCGGTTTCTAATCAGCACAAGTCGTTGAAGTAGACAACTTCTTGATACAATACAGTATCAAGGAAACACTTATACCCACGGAATCCCCTTCCAATTATAAAAACACCCAAAACCCAACCCAGAACCGTATCGATACACGCCACGAAATCGCTGAGAAAACAATCATCGCTTAAATTACGAAGCACACACCTTGTAACCGCGGAAAATTTATGCTTCCGCGTGCGCGCATTCCCATAAACACCATAGCGCAAGAATTACCACCTGTTGCGACGAGTTCCCGTTCGTCAGCTTTTAATTCCGGTCTTCCCCCTCTATATCCTCACTTCCATAGTAACCCCATCACGAGTATATAGGTGTATACATATATATATAATGGTCGTATCACGCGTCGACTGTCTGGCAAGGGTTCGAGCCTATATACGCTTTTTTTCTCGTTTCCCACTTCCGTCGCCTTTGGGGCGCGAAGGGGATTCCGTTTACTTATTATCGCGCGCATCGAGCGAGACCTGCTTTAGTTTGTAGGTCGTGTGTTGCGTTCTAGTATATAGGGAGAGTCATAGCTTTCGATTTTTTTTGGCGGTCCTATATACTGCAATTATGTCGTTTGCGGCAAATCAAATTCATAAACTTTGTAGCTTTTATGAGGAGGCGTTTTTTTTTTGGTCGAGGTATTCGCAGTGTTCTGTGTATGTGACCGGTATGAGCTTGATTTGAAAGAGACGGATGAGGTGTTTTTGAAAGTTAATCATTTTCTGCGCAAAAATGTGTATAGGTGATTTTCAAGTTATTCCGAACTGGTGGAAGCATAATTATCGAGCATTTAATACGACGCTATCATATTTTAATTTTGATACAAGGAAACTATTAAAATACGCTTGAAATTCCCATTTTCCCATCGTCCCATTTTCTAAATATAATACACCATTCACAAGATCCAAAACTATCATGCAAAGTCCACGATAAAACTAATAATACCAGCCAAAGTAATCCCTCATAGCTTCCAGCCACAATTAACACCTGGCGCAAGTCCATCGTCCACTCGTAACAATCCTCACACGCACAACACACACGCAGCTCCAACACCGCACGTGTCCAACTAATTTTCCATGTGTTGTGCTGGCACTTTTCAACGCCATATCGCAAGTGCAGCGCTGCAGAGATGCAATTACCGCGCTAAAACAGCTCGGCAATTGAAAGAGGACAACTCTTCCATTAAACCCGCGCTGCTGCCCAAGTCTCGTATAGCTGCGGCTCTATACGTAATGTATATGTGCCACCTACCCCGAGATCATTACTACCTTTACTCGTGGCATCGTGTGTATATTATTATTAGGGAGAGAGAGAGGGGAGGAATAATTAAAAGAGGTTTAGCGTAACACACGCGAGCGATTATTCGAGCGTTGGATATGTATGTATATTATAGTGTATATAGAAGCGAGCGGGTTTAATCAGCTGCACTTGTTTGGATTGCACGCGAACTATTATACTGCGCCTCGCGCGGCCTCCTGCTATTGTTTGGCTTTTTGGACTGCGCGGTGCCGCTGCTTTTGCTTTTGCTGCGACTTCCGGATCAATGCGTCGTATAAGTCATCTCGTAACTTTGCCGACTGAAAATATCAATCGTTGTTAATTTATATCTCTGGATTACTTTGAAACATCTCGCGTTCGATACGAGCACAATATCTGTGCATCGATAATTAAATGATTGCGCTCACGAGAGTTGTATACAAACTTTTATCGCGTTATGGGCAGATAGTTAATAAAATAACCCCATGAATTTGGCGAGACAAAATAGAGCAGTCTTACGTATCTCTGCACTCGCGCACGCAGACACACACACACTCTCGCGGGAAATTCACTAGAGAGCTCCTCTCTACATTCTCTCTCCTATGCCAGAGTTTTACCGTTGCGCGGAGAGAGCGAGAGAAAAAAAAGTGCAGAGGAGAGGGAGACGAGCACGAGGAGCGTATATATACGTTGCAGTAATCGCGCTCGCTTCTCCCCCTCTCTCTCTATCACTCTCTCACTCTCTCATACTGCAGTATACATATCGCGGCTGATTTACGAGTGGCCGTCAAACGCCGCGCGCCGCTCGACCATTATTACACACACACACAGGCCCCGACCGAGCGTTTGTTTTTGAAGCTATACTTCACGAGAAGAGCCGCGCGGGTTGTATCTATTTGTTCTGCTGGGATGAGGCTCTAGATGTGTGCTGCTCGAGGGAAAGAAGCGCGGCTTCTTCTATTTAGTTATTTCTTCGTTTTTGCTGCGGCACAGTATGTCTGAGGTGCGCGGCGGTGGTTTGCTTTTCTTTCTTGCCAACAATCCCTCGGTCAAACAAATAATACTTCTTATCGGGAGACGCTTGCACTTGTGTTATGATTTTTCCTTCTTTTGGACTGTTTTTTTCCAGCTCGATGCTGCCAATTGTTAATGGCATACTTTCGTGAATTTCCGAGGGGAGGCATGTGTTTGCCCAGATGCTATGGTAATTGCACTGTTTTTTTTCCAAGCGATAATTTTGAATTTTTAAATTATACACGGAGAATCTTCTTATATACTTTCAACGAGTTTCAGTAGCTCAAACAATTTCCATTAATGCCGTAACTGTAAAAAACATCTCTAAAGTTAAGAAATTAGACTGTCTCACAAAAGAAGCATAATATACGCAAAAACTGTCTATCATATATATATACGAGAAAAGATTGGTATAATAGCGTACGTCGCTGATAGAACACGAGGTTCTCGCGCGGCTCAGGCTCGGTGCAGGGGTAATCATCTGTTGGAAACGTGTTTACAAGCGGCCGCCTCGTACCTCCCGTGCATACTAATGAAAAGCCCTGGCCGCTTGTATTTATTACGTATATGTATATATACGATCGGCTGTATATATATGCGCTTGTACATATATATCTGCGAAGCGCAAACGCCGGGGCTTTTATATGCCCTTTGATGTGTTCCGCGCCCGCGGCTATCCGTATCTCTCTCTCTCTCTTCGGCAACAGGAGCAGCAGCAGTAGCAGCGCGCGTGCAAACATCGCTGTATATGCGCATATACATATATCGGAGGTATTATGCATCTAGTGCGAGCGAAGGTCGTTGCGTTTGAATTCAGCTTGCTGCGAGTGAGCTTTTCTCGGAGCTGGGACCTGATGGGCTGCGTGATATTTTGTAGCGAAACACTCTATGGTTTCATTGTTTTTTCAAGGGTGTGCAACTGCGTTTTCTTTTTTGTTTATATAGAAGAAGGATAGATTATATGCATTTTATTATGATTAAAGACATTCGTAAAATTTAAGAAAAAATATATTTTTTGGTTGCATTTGTATGTATACGAATGGAGGGGAGTCGATAAACGAATCGAGAACAAGCGCATATTGCGATATGGCAGAATTGCAAGCGCACAATGACTTTCGAATTGGCGACGAATCATTCTGGGAATGCAACGAGTATAATATAGCACACGAGAGTGTGTGTGTGTGTGTGTGTGTATATGTATGTATATGTTGGAGTAGCAGTACAAACGCCCATGTCGGGTTTTCATCGTCAATGAAGAACAATTGGCCGTGAGAACGATGCGAAGGACACGATCCGCGCGCGTTGATGAAAAATCTCGTGATTTTCCCATTGCGCGGCAGCTGCAGCTCCTGCTGCTACTCCTATACCGCATCGTGAAATAGAAGTGAACTATATACACAGCACAGTATAACTATAGGCGCGCACACGCGAATCTTTCCGCGATCTTTCCGCGCTCGTATCTGCTCTATAGAAGTATAATACAATGAAGCTGGCTTATCTGGCCGTTGCGGCTCATGCGAATTGGAAACAAGTAACGAGTTTCCGAATGAATACTTCATTTTTTCCTTTCTGTTTCTCCTATTCTATACATCTGCTTATTACCGATGACTTTCTCAAATAATTGCGTGTCGGACGTAAGTCGTTATATGGTGGCCGATGCGGGATATTGTTTAATTTGGATTCGTGGTTATAGTATACTTTGTTGTGGGAACGAGATAGTTTGCGACGACGGTCGGATCGGCTAACAACGCGTTGAGGAGGGTAATTAATGAGTATGCATTTTTCAGTCATGTGTTGCTGTATTGGAGTGTGTGTGTGTGTATATGCATGTGCGAATAGAAAGATTAGCATGTGATGCATTTTCGTGTGAAATAGTATCAGCAGCTGTTACATGTGCGTGTGCGTACCACACCTACTTGGTAACAATAACAGGTGTTATTCAATTTCAATTTCTGGATGCTCGTCGATTGTTCGATTTTCCTTTCATCGAATTAAGGTCGCGTATAGACGAGAAACCTCGAGCGGCGTTTTCACCTTACAAAACGAAACTCGCTATATGTATACCTGAACTCGTTAACTGTTATACTCAGTCCCATCCTGCACATTTACCATCCCGATCGTTCACCAGCACAATTCTATCAGTTTAAGGATTGCACAATCGCAAAAACTGCATCGTCAACGAATGCACACCGAATCCGCGCATGTGCGATGTACACGGGTTGTCTTGCACAACAACATCCGAAACGCAATTCAGAGGTGGGAAGACCTTGCACGACGACTAGTCCGCACCTCGGCCTTCGTCGATTCATCCTACGGTAGGCGACGGTGCGAATTTCGCGCGCTCGCTTAATTGTTCTTCTTTTCGCTATTAATGAGCGTTCGTTTAATGAAGTTTTTTTTTTCTTTATCTCCCGGAAGCCCCTTTTCCGTTTAGCGCGCGCGCGGACATTGTAATCATTTTTTTCCTCACGCGCTTACGCTATTAACATCGCGGTTACGCGTGCTTTCTTTTTAATTCGTTTCCAGTCAAATTGTTGGATCGCACAAAGCACCGTACAATCATGTTTGCTGTAATAGTTACGATAATCGAATAGGTTAACTGCAAGTCACTATAGAAGTCGAACCGCTTATAGTACCGAAATACGAAATTAGCCGACAATATAGCTTCGTCGGTAATAGGTGAATATAACCAAGTCACCATTTTTCCAGCTATATATTATCCACGATATAGGGTCGTTTTAACGCGCTCAAATAGAACCCCACATCCTCTTAACTAAAAACACTTTAGACACTGACGTTATGCTCGAAGTAAAGTTTTTCCTTCTTCAACCAATAAACACACTCTTTCTCTCTCCCTGCTTATGATCATAAACCAAGCATGATTCATTCGTAGCATCTGTATCCTGTCCATATTTCTGAAAGCGAGAGATTGAGAGATAAACTTATACTCGGCCAATCAAAAAAGAAGATTCATCGCCACCCCGAGATATTACTTAAAACATCGGACATTCTATACGATAACCCGCAGCAGCGTCTTCCTATGGGCTCATCGTACTCATCTAACAGACAGTGGCAGGCAGCAGCCGAAAAAAAGCCCGCATAAACAAGGAAAGCACGATGCATATGGACCACTTATGGAATTCTGAACGGTAATTAAGATGTTTCCTTGTAATTAACGACAGAGGCCGTACACCGAGATATATATGTAGAGAGAGAGAGAGAGAGAGAGAGAGAGAGAGAGAGAGAGGCAGACAGTTATGCACAAGTTACGCGGGCGACTCATTGAATTAGCAGAGGCAGCAGTAGCAGCGGTGCGATAAACGACCGGCTTGCACGCGCTCTGAACTTGAAGGCTGCACTGAAGGATGCTGAGGATATGAAAAATCCCGCTTTGGAGTTGTATTTTCGGTGCACCGTTTCTTTTTTTTTTATTTTATGTAAAAATTAGCTTTTACGTTTGTTAGATCATATTACATTGCGGTGTTCGAGCGCACAATGATTATTTATATAGGATTTGTAACTGTTACGGATGTGTGTCGGTTATTTATCGTATATGCATCTATGCACAAATGAGATTGAGTTAATAATACCCTGGCCTTATAAGAATGTATAAAATATTGTACAATTATGTGAATGTTGACTTTGATTAGGATATATGTATATATACAAAGAAATCTCTGTTCCAGTCCCATGGCAGCTATACGGGACAGCTGATTCCGAAGGCCACCGCAACGCGCGTAATTTCTGGCATTCAAATTAGTCTGTACCATTCCACGACGGCACCGATAAGCTGATATGCACAGCTTGCTCGAGATAAAGGTCGCGGTATTAAAATCTCGCAGCGAACTACCCACGTGCACGGGTTTTGGTTTCAAGTAACGCGACTTGAAGAAATTAGACTGATTCATAGAAGGACTGCATATACACACAGCACACGTGACGTCAATGTACAATGAGCCATGACACTTCTGGAGCACAAAAAATTGTGACACGAATTAAGGCTTTCCCTTGTTTGCAGAAAGACAGTTTCTTTTCTTTTTACGCGAATAATGAAAGAGGCATAAATCCTGGTTAAAAAATTAAAATTTGCTGGATTCTGTGTGCGGTTGGGATGTGGTTGGTACCGTTTAGAATGATGGATGATGATGCAACCAATATACATCATGTACTCAATAAAAGTTTTGCGTAATCCACTTATATAACCATTGATGGAGTTTTTTTAGTATTGTTAGTGCGAAGCAATATGTAAGTATACGTTTAAAAATGATGAAAACATTTGTATAATATAACAGAACGGCAATTATTTTTAATTTGTAAGAAATGTTATACATCATTTGATATTAATAGTATAGGTGATACGCACTTAGAGATTGGAACATTTTAAAGTTGAACAGTTTTAGTGCATTCTATGTCCTTGTAAATATGATTTCATTCCTGTTGACCATATATATATAAATTCAATTTATCATCGGAAGTATTGATAATAGTGAATATATCAAAAATAGTGTTAACGCATGACTCATCGTAATCATTACTCGCGGAGGCCCCGCTTCTATTATCGTAACTTTTGACGCCTCGAATCTATGTAAGTTTCAGGCATATCGCATCATGAAAAAAAAACGTTTAATTAAATTGAACAATTAATGATATCGTTTCTTGTCGATAAGGTTTTTTTCTCCACTTAAATTGATGTTCCATCAATACGTACTCGTGGGAGGTCGATGGAGTTTATCGTAACGAGTACAATTGCTAATAATAAAGAGGCCAGAGTGAGAGTGCGAGAGAAAGAGAGAAAGAGACTTCGATGAGTTTGGTTCGAAATCCTTACTATAGACAAAGTTATAATTGAAAGTGGAGGACGTAATTAAGAAATTGTAGCGTTTATGGCTTTTCTGCTCCACTCGTAAATCAGCGTCTATACCACAAGAAGTCTCTATAATTAATAATGCATGAATCGCTTTTATGAGCATTCCTGCGTGCGCTATCTTCTTTCTTCAATTTTTTATTATTCTTTCTTCTTCGTCTTCTTTTCTTTTTTGTATGAAAGAGCGTCGCTCGTCACAGACTACTTATTATTAACGTTTATTACGGGAGTTAGAGCATAATAAAGAGCAGTGTACGTGTGCGGTTCGTACGACCTTAGCATATATGGCATGTATTTAATGACATTTTTATGTTTTACATCTCATTGGAAAAGTATATAATAGCTGAGAAGAGTCTGATATTAGCTGCAGCTATATAATTGAATTTGATCTACATCTTGACAGCTTGCATATATCACCTTACTATATTCCTTTCTATTATATTCCTTCTATATTCCTTCTATAATTGTTTTATTATACTATGTAACATAACGAAAGTATTATTAGTGCAAAAATTAACAAGATTTAAACATGAGGTATATTCGATTCCACGAGTTCGTTGCCAGGACAGATATTCGGCTCGTGTGCACCACACAATTCGTGTCGAAGTGCATACCTGAGCGGATTCGTTATGCAGAGAAGCGCGTGGATTCGAATGCATGTATACTAGCATACCGCATTGCATGACAATGAACCGCTGTATAAGACGTGGCTTAAACTCTTGAGAGTTTTGGCCACTGCGCGTTCGAATTAAATGGCACCATTCCCAGACCGCGGCGTGGATTTAACGACCATATAAATTTTTTTTTTTTATCGAGCGCCATAAACTTTTGTACGAGCTTATGCTTGGAAATCCAAATTTTTCTAATTTATATACCATAAGATTGCATTGGATTGCAATATAAAATTCACCGCACTGTGCAATTATGTTAAAAATGTGAACCAGTCGATAATGCACTGCACATTAAAAATATTCTGCAATATCCCGATCAATTTTCGAGCTTCCTCCGCGTAACTCACGCGTGCACGATTCTCCACGGTTCATTACACTCTTGCATCGGATCCCCCAATAAGAAACCGAACAGTCGAAATACTAAGAGCTATATACAGCCGGAGATCGAGCCAAACGCCAACGTGAAAAAGGAGAACTGATCATTGCCAAATCCATCAGCCGATACAATGCGAAAGTACACATCATAATCCGTTTTGAGCCCACCCCTCCTC
>UELV01082156.1:0-10918 GCA_900490015.1 Megastigmus stigmatizans | reverse complement strand
GATGCATTTTAACCACGAACTCGTTGTAAAATCAACTATTCATTCATTGACTTGACTATACGTTGTTGAATCAACTAACAAAAAGTTGACTTGACTATAATTTTGTTAAAATAATGGCATGTTTGTTAAGTTAACAATGCTATTGTTGATACAATTGAATTTTTTTCTCTGTGTATAGTTTACTGAGATGATGATACAAAAATATTTAACAGTCCATTCGTAATAGTGGGTATGAAGATTTTGCATTGTTTGGCGCTGCGTTGAATGAAGGCTGTTAGTGGGCATTTTACAAAACGTTAATTCTGCGGTGAGCGCTGAGTTTTAAAACAAGCTGAAGTGGCTGGAATTGCGTATCTGAATTTCGTAAAAGAACAATCGAAAAAGGATTTGTAAATACAAAAGTGGCTTTAGATAAGATCTGGGAAAAATGGTACTGAATGGGATATTTTTGCAAATAGATTTATCGATGATTGTAAAATTAAAGGATTGTACGAGGAAATAAAACGTAATTGGATGATTAAGAATTGATATAATATGAAGTGAATAAAATTGATCGATTAAGATTGATTAACAACCAGATAATGTGTCATTTTATGGTTCTTCGAATAACAGATTAAGATACATTTTAAAATGCATTATATGACATTGACAAATTATGCTTAATTCCTGCATTCTTTTTCTCTTTTGAATTTAAAAAAATTCCACAAAAAACTTATTGACTGCCAATCATTAAAAAAAAAGGTATTTGATAAATGAACTTTGTTTTGGAATGAATGTACAGTTTAATCTAATAGATTGTGCAACAAGGAAATAAAAATAAAAAAAAAACAAGCTTACCATAATAAAATTAAATGACTGTCTAACTATAATATTCACAAACTGTTTCTCGAAACTATAAAATTATGCAACACATTCATAAAATATCTAATAAACGATTTTTAATGATAAAAAGAACGACTTTTATTTACTTCATAACAGCACTTTTTCCATTAATTTTATGGTCTACTGCAGTCCCTTACATCATTCGCTATTCCGCATTCTAATTATCGCTTTCTTTCTATTTGCGGTATTTGCGGAGACAAGGCGGCGTTTACCGTGCCAAAATTTAATTTTACTATTTCCTAAAATTTTTATCTACTTATTTGAGGTTGCGTTCCAATTTCGTTAAGGAAACTGTATACCCTTTGCTAAAGTGCACTCGATCGACTGACTACTGCTGCATTAGTCTTATTTTCCGTATGGATTCGTGATATAAGCCAGGATTTTACTACTCGCAAAGTTGAAATAGAATTGTTCATAATAGCGAACATACAAAATTACTGCGTTACATTTGGATCATTATTGAAAATGACCTTTCAGTTTTATATTTTCATAAGATTAGACTTATTTGTATGGAATTTGAACAATATTTTCTTCTAGCATAAATAACTGCTTTAATGTTGTCCTTAAAATTCTTTTAAAATTATATAGCAGAATTAATGACAATCAAGAATCAACTTCCTGTTTACTAGAGAAAAAATTTACATATTATAATTACCGGATCTCGAGAAATTAATTATAATAATTTTATAATAACGTAGAATAATTATACCATAAAATTAATTTTGATCATGTCTGAATCATACATTTCCACTTTTAATTGAATACCATCATGTGCTTCATAATTATTATGCTTTTGAATATTTGAAAATAAATAATTATATTCATTATTATGACTTACACATATACTTCTTTCGTCTTCTAAGAAAAGTTACACTCATGATAAATAATTTTATAATAATATTCCTTTATATATAAATTTAAAATTTCATTAAAAATAAAATATTTAATATTAATTTCAATTTAAAAATACACAACACAATGTGCAATGTAATAAGCACACTTCATTGTAGATCTCGAAGATTTTATTCATCTCTCCTTTGCATAGATTTATTTTCATTTTACTTTCAATGCGAATATATAAACATTTTCTTTCTGCAGAGTACAACAGCTTGAAATGAGAGCAGGCACATAAAAGGAATAACAGGAAGAAAGAGTAGGCGCGGGAGAGAGAGAGAGAGAGAGAGAGAGAGCAATGACCGAAAAAATGGATTTTTCACTTTTGCGTCAAGTGCTGATCGGAGTCATTTGTAAGTATCCCCGATATGTGCTTCCGCTTACATGCAAAGGATTCGCACACATACATAAGCATGGGAAAGTTGGGCTCCTGGGGTCGCGTGCAGTAGCAAAGGCGGTGGCCAGAAGGGAATAAAATGCAAAACGGGAAGCGCAAGTAAATTTCATTTGCACTCGAATGAAGCGAACGCTACTATTACTACTACTGCTCGGGGGGATTGAGGATCCGCGAAAAGTCGAAAAATCCAAGGCAGCAGCAGCAGCAGCAGCAGCAGCAGTAAGAAACAGGCAAAGAAAACGATCGGGCATAACAATAAAACCGAACGACTTTGCCCGTTTTCCACAAGGAAGTGCCTATCGCGAAAATCGATTAGACTTGAATTATATTACGATCAGCGACAAAGTTAAAACGTACGTTCTCTTCTCACATCGTCAATTGCCATCGTTCTGGTATGGCGCGCGCGTGGGCTTCACGAAGTTAACCATAAAACTGACAATTATTTGTTCTTTTATTGAATGTCGCTCAGTAAACAACATTTTAAATTGTTTTCTTAACAGTGTATATGCACTTCTTTTTGTGCTCGGGCACGTAAAATAACGGCTTTTATTTGTTCTTTGATTGACTTTTTCGTGCGCGCTCGGCGCCGTACGTTTTAGTTCAAATTTATATAACGCACAGCTATTACTTTTTTTAGTATTGAACAAATATTTCAAATTTACTTGCGCATTTGTTTTGTGACACTATTCCGTACGATTCTTACGGCTAACTGCTATTTTATTAATTTCTTCATGCTTGCAATATTCCCTAAATTTTTAATGCTATAAATAACAAATTCCTCGATGAATAATAAATTCTGAAATAAATCGGATGCTTTAATAATTACTTACCCAAACTTTAATGCGTAATTAATTATTAATTCCACTAGGCTATGATAAAATTTTAAATTTACGATTCTATACGAAATTTAAATTTAATATGTTATCTTGTTAATTTCGATCAGCTTTCAAAAGGAAGAAGTCTGAAACATGTGCATAACTCGTGATAACATCACAATGGTTCTAATAAAAAACTATAAGATATACATAATTATCATTTGCATTGCTAGCATCTATAATATTACTCTTAGAAACATCCCCATTTGAAATTGAATTGTATTTACTGGTGGCTTTGCCTTGAAAGTGCAATGCGACTTTCGAATACGATACACAGCCACTAGGAAGCGCTTAGGAAAGATTGCCAGATCTATCTTTATGCATGTAATTCTCAAGTCAGACTAAGTACTCGAGCTTCATTGTATCCTTAATTGATACTAATCTCTTAAACGAGCTAAGCTAAGGCAAACGCGCGGCGTATCCTCGGGCAATCATACTAAAACCATTACTAATCAGAAGGGGACAGAGGGGATGTAAAGTACTCAGCTCGGGCGCTTATCCCCGCTCTGTTATAAGGCCTTTCAGCTAATTCGACGCGATCGAACTTTGATTTTCTCTCCACCTATACCGAACCTACACCAAAGTCTCTCTCTATATCCTCACCGAGTGTGTATGTATGTGTTGAAACACGGGGCCATTTTAGGTAATCTTCTGATCGTCGACAGTGGCTTCCACGAGGGCTGGAGCACCCCGATGATTCCCAAACTCGAGCAGGAGGATCCGATAGCCCGGGTAACCCCAGAACAGGGCGCCTGGATCATCAACCTGCTCTACGTAGGCGTTGGTTTGGGCTCGCTGATCCCCCTCATCCTGATGGACAGGATCGGCAGAAAGTGGACCATGCTGATAGCCGCGATACCCAAGATCAGCAGTTGGATCATCTTCGCATGCGCCCAGAATTATGTCGCCTTCTATGTGGGTCGATTGTTGGCCGGTGTAGGCACGGGAATCACGTACTGCGTCACTCCCATGTACCTCGGTGAGATCAGTACGAAAAGAACGAGGGGACCCTTGAGCGCCTCCCTTGCAGTCTGGATCAATATTGGAATGCTGCTGATCTACGCGATAGGGCTGTGGACCGTGAGGCTGACCATGTCTCTGATCGCTGTGACTGTGCCGCTGATGTTCGTCCTGTGTTTCATGTGGCTACCTAAGAGCGCGGTCTTTCTGGCCAAGAAGAATAGATTGGGAAAAGCCGAGCGGGTACTGAAGTGGTCCCTAGGTCGAGAGGACGTTGAAGAGGAGCTGGAGGAAATCAAGAGGATAGTCTCGTGCGAGGAGTCGGAGAAGGTTACTTCCTGGCGCACTCTATTGGACTCGGTACTCAGGATTGAGAGTCGAAAGGCATTCGGCATAACGGGTATCCTGTTGAGCGCCATGATCTTCTCGGGTGCGGCGCCCATACTGGCTTATCAGTCCTACACGTTCGAGGAGGCAGGTTTTGGTGTATCGACGGATGTCAGCGTGCTTGGATCGGGTTTGGCCATTGTCGTGGCTGGCTTCGCCTGTGTGATTCTAGTCAAACGGACTGGCAAAAGGACTTTATTGCTCATAGCTTCGCCAATTACAGTAGTGAGTTTGTCGATTGTCGCGGGATTTTTCACCCTCAAGACTTGGGACGTTGACGTATCGAGCATCAATTGGATACCTACCGTCTTTTTAATGATATACGCATTGGCCTATGGCTTGGCGCTCAACCCGCTGCCTCTGAGCTATATCAGTGAAATTTTCCCGATCGACGTTAAGGTGCCCGCGGCACTGTATTGTTCTGTGTTCTACGCCATCGGCAGTCTGCTAGTCGTCAAACTCTATCAGGTATTGTGCAATTGCGTATATTGATTATTTTAATGTAATTCATGGCAAAAACATTCACATTTAGAGTACCTGATAATTACGACAATTTTCCTATCAACGTATTTTCCTTAATCATTATTGCTGCTATTCGGTTACTACTTAAGATTATATCAACAACACAATGTCATTAATTTTTTCAGTTCGATAAATAACTGGTATTTGTAGCACTTGTATAAAAAAGTATTTTTAGAAACATTAATATCGAAATATAAAAATAATTGAATAATCTGAAATAACATTTATGTACACAATACTTATCGTATCATTAGTGTCAAGACTGATGTAAATTATTATTATTAAAGAATTCAGCTAGGGAGACTCTGAGAAATTCCTTTTCATATTATTTTCTTTCTAATCAATAATTTTAAAAAGAAGAAATAAGTCTTTCTCACAATACAATTAGTATGAATAAACGATCGAGGTCTCATGAAATGAATATCTTTGCCATCGTACTCCACGCGAGCTGGCTTTTGTCTCAACGCGCATAATAGCTCGACTCTGGGGTCTCTCTAGGCGCACTTGTCCGCAGAGAGCTTCAGAGAGAGAGAGAGAGAGAGAGTCGAGTTGAGAGCGCGTTGGCTGGATCGATTCCATCCTCGGCAATTGTCATGATCGCGTTACACACATACATACAATGCCTTTGCCAATTCTTTACGGTGGCCCCCCTTCGCTTTTCTTCTTTTTCTCTGTGGTCCATATCAACTTCTGAGCGTTTAGGAGCTGCAGGGTGCTTACGGTACGTATGTGCCGTTCTGGGTCTTCGCCGCAATAACTTCGTTCCTGTGGCTCTTAATCTACTTGTTTGTCCCGGAGACCGAGGGCAAGAGCTTGGAAGAGATTCAAATGGAGCTGCGCGGAAAGAGTACGGAACTAAAGACGCAGACGACGATAAGTGAATCGAAGCATTGCTATTAGCGCTGCGACCCGTGAACCGCAGTGGAAGAACGTTCGCGCTGCTATTGCTGCTGCTCCAGCTGTTGTTGCTGCTGCAGCTCGAATAGCAGTCGAATATATCGATGTTGTGAAAGCTTTCCTTTTACAGCCCCGCTCTACACAGTAAGGTCTCAGGACTGGACGGCTATATTTTTAGTTTGTTTATTGATATGTACTCCGAACTGCGAGATCGCGGTTCTTTTTTTTGGAGCAGTAAAAATTGTGCGTTATTTTGGATTAGATTGGATTATACATGGAAAGCATGCGAATGTACTTTGATATTTTGGGTCTCTCTAAAGCGGAAATTTATTATGAAGAATCAATCACTTATATTTTGTATATTTTCTAGTAGTTCTATAAGTACATTTTCGTGTACGTGTTATAAAAATGATGTGATAGATTAGTAAAAATTGAAATATCTAAAAATTCCATCATTTGGAATATATTTTTCTACAAAGTGTATCTGCAAAGGTTTTACTAAACATAAAGGAAAAGGAGAAGTGTACACTTGAAACTTAAAAAAAAAAGAAAAGTATCTTTGTTGATTGACCGATAAATAAATTTTATATATTATTCTCGTAACTATAGTATATAATAATTGTAGTAAATGGTTAATAGTATACTATTATTTATAATCTAAGTTTTTTAATTATGATAAATAAAACGGAAATTACGATAGGCATTTAAAATCATTAAGCAATTTGAACATTACTTCCAGTTAAAATTACATGTAATATTATTTTTTACTACTATTTATAACTTACAATAATGAGTTTTTAATTAATGATCGAGCAATTTAATTAATACTTACCTCTCGAATGTCCTAATTAATTCTAATCATGTATCTATAAATCAAGAAAACTCTTTGTCTTTGATTCTCATTTCTTACTTTCACTTCAATAGTCTGAAATTTGTTTAACTATTTCATTTAATCTAGCTGCATTTTTAAGTATTTAACTGTTTGATTGTAAATAATTGTTTGTATAATATCTACAAAATAAATGCAACGCAACTCCTAAATAGCAATGTTACTTCTATTACAAAGTAGTACGTAAGATAAGGTGTACTTTAGCGCAATTGTACAATATGAAATATTTCTATATGTATTATTGTAATTATTATGAATATTAGATAATAAATATATTATATATACCTTTTTTATTCATTGAGTTTTTGTACTGTACAGATATATATATATTACAGATAAATATATGCGAAATAATGGAGCTGCAGCCCAGGAAATTCTGAAAATTAAGTTTAAATTCTTTCCACTCAGCTCTAGCTAAATTATTTATTACTGCTTGCAGAATGTTTATACTAAAATTGAAAGTGCGAGTTATTTTTGCTGCATATTCTTTTTGCGAAAATATATTTAAACGAAGTTAACCTCCTCGAGCACGCTGACACTTTAAACCTGTAGATTAACGTAATTATGTCATTCCCAAGTTTGCCAAGCTCTGACAAAGCCGTCTGGAGCAATTCCGTTGCGCAATGGCTGCACGAATAAAATTTCTTGAATCATTTTCAATTATCATTTCACGAATCACCACTGATTCGCGACAGTCCGTGTACAGAGAATATAGCTTCCAAGATCAAATGATACTTTCCTCGAAACTCGATCTCATTATAGCCCGGTCGGAAAAATAAAAGAACTTACTTTGCGGAAAAACCGCGCGCGTCTGCGTAGGCATACATAGACAAAAGGTATCCAGTCGCGCGCGAGGTAGCGCGGCAAATATAACGACCCATACAATTTTTCCAAATAACTTCCTTATGGCGCTGACGCGATGCAAATGTTTAAAGCCGCACTATTAAATTACCGCGGCGATCGACTTTGTATTTCGGCCTCCAGTCGTGAAAGAGGCGTGCAATTATCCTGGACCAAAAGAAAAAGAGCGCGAGCACGCGGTACACAAGCGAGAGAGACGCAGAGACGCAGAGGCGCAGGGACGCAGAGGCGCAGAGGCGCAGAGATCCAAGTAAGTAAGAATAGAATGGAAAAAGCGGAACACCGACGGTCAGCTCACAACAATTGTCCTCTCTCTTTCTTCTTTCTCAGTCCAGCTGTCTGTGAGAATAGGATAATGGCTTCCGCTCCCTTGCTCAAATCTGAAGCTCGAGCGGCGCGTCTGCCAAAGCTGCAGCTTGCCCTATCTTCTTCTTCCTTCCGTATATATGTATATATAACGTCCGTCATTATCGCCCGACGACAGCCTCAACCGTGAGTGTGTGCGCGAGCGCGTGGACGTTTTTACGATGCCATAAAGCCCAACGTCTCGTGAATTCTTATACGGGTTAGGGGCTCTGCCGCCGTCGTCGCCTCGCACGCGGTCGCTACGTAGGAATGGTAGAGATGCAGAAAACACGCGCGACGTGATGACTTTAGGAAATTTTATCTGAGCAGTGCGCGCACGTGCGCAAGCGAGGCCGTGTACGTGCCTGGGCATATAAAAAAACCGCGAAAGAGAGAGAGAGAGAGAGAGAGAGAGGAGGTTTGAATATGCGCGACGTCCGCGGAAGAAAGACGAAATATCATTTTCTCTCTTACTTTTATGCCCGACGCTTTGAAATATTGAAAGTGATGTGTCCTCAGGTATGTGTGTTAAGGAGAGAAAGAGAAAGGTGAAGTACTCGTGCGTGTAGTATCAGACATTGTATTATAGCTGCACACGTGCAGTGTGTAATGTCTGCGCGACGGCGGCGGCGACCTCGCGCGACTGTGTGCGAGCAAGTATATTAATGAAAGTTATTCTACGGTTTTATGTGAGACACACGTCCGCGTAATGCGCTGTATATTTTTCTTGCACTCGATATGAATCATTGCCACTTCTATATTTTACATGGAATATAAGCCTGTTGAGGAGTCTGATGGCGATGTCGCTGGGGAAAAATTAAATTCTCTTATAACATAAGTGCGGTTGAAGCTGCGCCAAATTAATTTGAAAAATCTCTGATGTTTGTAAATATACTTTGATCCTTTAACAGGATCTCAAATATATATACGTAAACACGCTTTAATATAATGAATGCGGATATTAATATACCGAAAATTTTCATGTTTGATTCACTCGAGCAATGCTTTCAATTATATTAAAGCCCTCGGTCGGTAATATCTGCAATTGTTATTATTCGGGCATTACAAAATACATGGGAGTTGATAAACATTGACGATCCGTGCTGTTTCTCAACAAATACGCGAAAAGTATAATAGCTGCAGTACCCCGGTAATACGCTAATAACTTTTACGAGTTCTATTGCAAACGCATGCGGGGGTATATCTTGTTTGCCATGTAATAAGTCAGTATTAAACTAAATAAACCAATCGACGATTATTCCCGGCTTATCGGTCATAAAAACATGTAGAGGCGCTATATATATAAACACAAAAAGCAGACCGCAATCAGCCGTATGCATATATATGTATATGTATATATATAGAGTGACAGAGAGAGAGAGAGAGAGAGAGAGAGAGAGAGAGAGAGAGAGAGGAGGAGGAGAAATCGTAAATAATGATGCGGATGGGGCGAGTGTGCATACTGACGCTAGACGCCAGTCGGATAAATCAAGAATATAATCTCGATAATACGCGGTAATTGCGAAATCGCGTTTGTAACGTATAGGTGGGGGGGAGGAGGAGGGGGAGGGAGTGGCGAGTATGGCGCGAACAGACCTCGTAATGCACTGGCCACGAAAATTCGATAGACGTTAATAGCGCTGTAATGAGCGACGGATATTGCTATTCGCGAATTTCGCGTAATTCGTCTCCACCCGCACACTCGCCGGATCCATTAATACGCTCTTTCCCCCTCTCTTTCTCTCTCTCTCTCTCTCTCTCTCTCTCTCTCTCTCTCGCTCTCTCTCTCTCTCTCCCTCTCTCACTCATTCACTCTCTCGTTACTTTATGACGCGGAGTATGCCACGCGTATAGGTATGTTACGTACCTAGTGTTCGGAGAGAAAAGTAATTTCGTCCCGTCCCTGTTTTTTCGCGAACTGTAGCTCTGCAAATGTAAATCTATGAAAAAGATTTTGGAGTAGCGAACTCATCTCACTGAATAGGCACTATAATTATGCGCTATAAATATTAATAAAGCAATATTAGCCAATATTTCTTTACTCTTGCAGTTTCAGTCTCACCTTATTTTAACCTCCCAGTTTCTGAGAATTAAAGTGACCAATGAGATACAATTGCATCAAAAACTTATATATGATTATGACAAAGAGGCACAAAAATTTGTCAAACACAAAGTTGCCAAACACGCATTTCTAACTGAATTCCTATTATTCTTCCAGCAGCGGTATTTGACACGCCGACTAGTATGTAAGATCGTAAATCATAACTGGCAAACATTCTCCTCTCCTTGAAAAAGTAAAGCACTAAAAAATGGTCCATCGTGGAAAGCCAAAAATATAATGCGATCGTGGTAAAAATGTTACCTTACTCGCACAAACCCCGACAAAATAAATTACGGGAAACAAAATTTCTCTTGTCGAACCGTACAAGCCCGAAAGGACCGCAGCCAAAGAAGCAAGAGCGAGCAATAGATTTTATCCCCATGCCCGAACAACTAATAAAACGAAATCGCTCGGTCACATACACTCCCTAGCCGATTCGTCAAGGCTTTCTCCCTCGACCTTCCACCGCGGATTTTTCATATTTCTTTCCGTACACACACCGCATACTCCCCTACATACCCTCCTGATCTCTTCATATTTTTCATGTACGGCCCGGCATTCTCTGCTTCTGCCCTCTCTTGACTTCTCTTTCTCTGTTTGTCCATCTATCTATGTAGCCATCTCCGCATCAATTTACCAATCCGTCTTCCTTTCCTGTACTCTTCTCCATCTCATTCTCTCTCTTGTTCTCAATCATTCGCTCAAGGACTCATTCGCCCATTGCTCTGAATCAACGATATACAGGCATGTTCTGAGCTGGCTTTTTATACCTCGGATCGATTTCACTTCCTAAATGTTTACATTTGAGGAATAAATATTGCTACAAATTTTTTTTCAGCTAAAAAGATTTCTACGTCGATGATAAATATGTGATATATATATATATACGAGGGGTGTTCAAAAAGTAA
>UELV01082154.1:0-10502 GCA_900490015.1 Megastigmus stigmatizans | reverse complement strand
CTAAATGACAAAATGAATCATTTTATGAAATTTATTTTAGCTCTTAAATATAGTCAATTAGGTACTTATCTTTAGGAAATCGGTATATTGTAATTAATATATTTTATTCAAATTTAGATTATATCGTTTTAATATTACTGACTTTCCTTTTTCAATATATATTTACATATTTGATTCTTTTTCAAAAAATATCAGGTGTCATAAAATGGATTTATTCAAAACAGATTTATTAGTAAACTTCATACTACAATTTCTACAAAAGTACTTATGTATATTAAATAAATAAGTTTCCTAATATATTTCATTAAAAATATTAACTTATACCTACTTTTTTAAAGTTTTATTATGACGTTACTTAGTGCACAACCATGAAATATATTACCCACAGGTACATGTATTTTGCATGATAAGTCGAATTATTCAAAGAAAATTATTCTTTTTCCTTAAGTATGATGTGATTGGTCAATCGAAAATACTCGCCTAAATGGGGAGAACGTTCGAAATTCGCCAGCTCCACAGTAGCCAGTCAACTTTGAAGGTGGAAAGGTGATAACAGCTATAAAGTAAAGTAATAATGGAAAATCCGACCGAAGATTTGCCAGAGATAAAAGAAATGAAGGATATAGACGAAGATGTGGAAATCAGGTACGTATAAGCAAAGGCTCAGCATAAATCGCGTTTAAAATATATCAATAAAAAGGCTTCGTATAATAACTTTAAATTTTGAAAACCTCTAAGCATCATGAAATTGTAAACAATGCCTGTCTGTATAAATTTAAATTACAAACATATATATTTATGATCTCATAAACGATGTTACTCTTGAAAATATAAAATAAATTTTAAACATTAAATTAATTTTTGGGAGTTTAGTATTGATTCGAGAATTAATTTAGATTAAAAATGTATGTTTATTATTGTAGCAAAGAAGTTGATCCATCAACCGCGGAAGGTTTAGAAAGCGAAAGTTCAACGGACGATGAAGCAAACGCTAATCACGTATCATCGTTAACGGTATTGTTGATGAAATCGAGCCAGGCGCGCAAAGGGCAGTGGAGATCACAGGGAGAGTCTTTAGTTATCAGCGAGGACGATGAAAACAATGCGATCGACCTTCCTGACGTGATACGAGAATCCGATGCGCCCAATGATCAGATCGTTAACACTACTTTATCTTGCGAACTCGTGAGAAAGATGAATACATTGACTTTAAACGACACCGAGGATGATTCTGAGGAGGATGCTGCGATTAGCGAATGGTAGTCATTTTATTTATTCGATCGATAATCGTTCTTATAAGTGTACGAGCATGTCATTACGCATACGCTTACTTATCGCGAACGAAATTTCAAATTTCGACTTTAACATCTTATATCTATTTCATTACTATCAAGCTCCATTATTGTCTCGGACAATAGCGATGTGGTTTGTATCGATAATGTAACACCTCGGAGAGAAAAAAGCATTATTCTATCGAGCGACGAGGAAAACTCGCCCGAAGTTACGGTATTCAAACATCGTGATTCAGTCTACGGCGTGTCAACGGTGAAGCAGAACGAAGACATAATAGTCGAGGACTGCGAAGTTATCGAAACGGTACGAGATGCCAGTATCGGTACCGCGAGTCTACTTAATAAGTCGCTAGTGACTGATCGAAGTAAGAAAAAATTGTTTAGCGATCAAGGAAATCAGTCTGGGTCCGAAGAATTGATGGATTCAATTCAAATTCAGTCTCCGGAAAAGTATAGCGACGACAGAGTCATGAAAGGTAAAGTTTTGGGATTAACTTCAATCGTTATGCTCTTTTTATATCCACTGTTTAATATTCACTTTCTTTTGCAGATGTGCCGTGTCCGCCAAGATATAGACTAACCGTAGCTGATGTGTTCGATGAAGATACCGGCCTGCCTCGTCCCCCGATATTGAAGAAACATTTTATCCAAGAGGGCAGACTCGAAGAGGAAGCAGCGCTTCTCATTATAAATATTGGCGCTCGAATTTTGCGTACAGAAAAAAACGTCATCGAAGTCAATGCGCCCGTTACTGGTATTAGTTTCTATCGAATATTTTATTTCGTCAATCAAACCGATTTCTGTGATGTTTTATATTTATTGTATATAAAATTTATAGTTTGCGGCGATATCCACGGGCAATTTTACGATTTGATTCACTTATTTGAGCTTGGTGGATCTCCTGCAAGCAGAAATTATCTTTTCCTCGGTGATTATGTAGATAGAGGATATTTCAGTATAGAGGTATGTATCATTTTTATCAAATCGTTTTGAACATACAAATGTTTTTAGTATTATTTATATACAATTTTTAAATTTTTGTTTTCAGTGCGTTCTGTATCTTTGGGCATTCAAGATTTGCTATCCAAAGACTTTCTTTCTTTTAAGAGGCAATCACGAATGTCGACATCTCACGGAATGTTTTACCTTCAAAGATGAATGTAAGTTCCACTCATTTATTGAACAATCTTAATATAATTCTAACGAAATTTTTATATTCATTTCACAACGATACTCAAGGTAATGTCAAGTACTCAGAGACAGTGTACAATGCTTGTATGGAAGCATTCGATTGTTTGCCTCTGGCGGCGATCATGAACAAACAGTTTCTTTGCGTTCACGGTGGCCTATCGCCCGAAATTCACGATGTGGAGGATATTCACAAAGTAAATCACTTGGAGATTTATCTTAATAAATAAATTAGCGATAATCTATAGACATACAGAGATTTTTCTGGTTTGCAGATCTATCGGTTTCAAGAACCACCGTCGTTTGGTCCCTTGTGCGATCTACTCTGGTCAGATCCGGTTGAAAATTTCGGAAAGGAAATAGGGAATCAATATTATTGCCATAACAGCGTAAGAGGCTGTTCATACTCATATAGGTAAAGAATATTACAAGATTTACGTAAAATCTTTCATCAATAAAATCGTTTGATTGGCATTTGATTCTTTTACAGCTACAAAGCTTGCTGTGATTTTTTGACGCATAATAACTTGCTGAGTATAATAAGGGCACACGAGGCGCAAGATGAGGGTTACAAAATGTATCGCTTAACGAAAAATTACTTTCCATCCCTTATAACAATATTCAGCGCCCCGAATTATCTTGACGTTTACAATAATAAGGTTGGTGCATTAAAATATAATGCAAAGTCGTGTGTAACTGTATCTCGACTTTATTATTTATATAGATGTCTGACAACTTTAAGAGAAAAATGCTATCTTTATTGACTATATTTAAGTAATAAAATTGTTGCAGTCTATTTTTATTAATTTTATTTCTACATTCTTATCGTGATTACAGGCAGCAATACTTAAGTATGAGAAGGACGTAATGGATATTAAGCGATTTAATTATAACGCACATCCATTCTGGTTACCGAATTTCACTGATGTCTTCAACTGGTCATTACCCTTCATTGGCGAAAAAGGTATAATGAAAAGTAAATGAACTTAATTTTTTACGAATTATAGGTATACCGTTATTTTCTTTTATTTCTCTTCAGTTACCGAAATGCTGCTTTCCGTTTTAAACATTTGCTCAGATGACGAACTTAAAACAACAGAAGATAAAAATCTTCAAAATAAAGGTAATTTTGCTCGTATTATGGAAAAATAAGTTATATATTACGTTATCCGATAAACATATTCAAAAGAGCACTTGAAGACTTTGTATATAATTATAACGTATTATTTTTAGGAAACGAAACTGTTACGCGCAAAGATGTGATCCGATACAAGATTAAAGCTATAGGGAAGATGGCCAGAACTTATACTGTTTTAAGGTAATAATCTTTCAACAGTACAATACCTTTTATTGTAATTATATAATACTTACTTGGCCAATAGACTGATCCTTGCATATTTTTGTTCTTATATGCTCGTAGGCAGGAAAGAGAGAATGTGCTCCAGCTGAAGGGATTGACGCCAAATGGTTCATTGCCATATGGTGTCCTTGCTGGTGGCAACAGAACTCTTAAAACCGGTAAGTATCATGAGCTCTTGAAATATGAACTAGAAGCATCAATATACGCTTATACCAATTCATTATCTTAATAATTTCCAGCACTGCAGAAACACCTTACGTTCGAGGAAGCTAAAGCCATGGATGCGATAAACGAGATGAGACCACCTAGAAAGAGTGAATACGTTATATCCTCACAGGGGAGAAGTCATTTATCAAGGAAAGAGCACACTCCAGTTAAAAAAGAAACAGATAGTACTCCAGGTTCGGGATCATCAAAATCATCACGTATACCGGTAGCAGTGAGGGGAAAGCATTGGAGTCCTGATATGCAGACTCGCATTAGTCCAACCTTGAGTATTATTTTTTCACGTTATTAGATTTTGAAATTCATTCATATTGAAAAAGCTACAATAATAAACTGCTAATCGGTTTTAGCGGAAATATCGCCACCTGTGACGTCGTCAAGGGTACGGAAAAATACTACTGGAACAATCTCATCTGATGACTATGATGATGATCAGCAATTACGTTCAAGTCCAGGGCACGGTATGAGTTAGAACTTGATAACATACAGAATTATTGTTATCTGAGAGTAAACTAAAATACATTTAATATAATAATATTAATTACCTGAAAAGATATGTCCATTTTTATACCGGTAGTGTGTTATACCTATCTCGCAGCTGAAACGTTTAAATTACTAAAAATCGAAAAGACGATCCCTCGACATTTTTTAGGCAAGCTTTATAAATCATTATTGACTTAAATTCTCACAGACAAAGCATCAGCTACGAATTCATTTAAAAAATCGTTAACGAGGGCATGCAGTGTCGTTTTAAACCAATATCAGCCAGTGGGAATGTCATCGCCTGTCAGATTGCCGAAAGCACGGATTAATAGCGATGGAACGGTATCCCCCTATATTTCTGGCGATGAAGCACTTCCGACTCCGAATAAAGGTATGCAAGTGTTACAGCATCGCGATTGCAGCTAAAAACTGCAATTTACATCTGACTTGATCGCTTAGAATCATCAGCTATAAGGCTATCTGTTTTTATTTATAGCTAAAAAGCCATCTACCCCGAAAATTCATAAATCAATAGTAAAGGAGTGCAGTGTTGTTTTAGAGCGAACCAATAAGTTAATAAATGGAGCCCTGCCCAAGGTAAACTTTTTTCGTTTAAAATAATAAGAATCTGTCATTCAGTTAATTACTTTAATTATTTCAGGCAGCTAATGAGAATTAGTGATAAATTTCATTATTATCATATATGAAAACCACGTCTCTAAGATTGTAGTTCTTATATATATTTATAGATTTTTTTATTTATTGTAGCAGTCAAATTTTATGTCTATTATAGTATATAGGTATAAGTATAAAAGAAACTATTATTTATATACATAGATAAATTAAGCAAAACCAGTCCGATGTAAAATGAAATTTTTAAACGTTGATACTGTAAACCGACATACTTATATCTGTTTGTGCATAATATTTTATTACTAATTTTATTTTTTTTAAAGATCATTGTACATTGCATTTTGGAAATACCTTTTGGAATATATATAATGTTTATAATGAAAGAAGTAATTTTATTGCGATTCTGTCATATTTTTGTATCGATGTTAAAAGCGGTTGGTTAATTTATACATATATAAATATACATTACTTTATGCAATACATTTTTATCTTCATTCCTGTCCTTTTTTTTTCGGTAATTGCGGGAAACGATATAGTAGTACTTAAGCCTGCTTATGCGTAGATTCGTTTACGAAAACTTTACTATAGGTATATATATATATATATGCGACACGCACTACTGGAATGAAAGGAAATTAAGCGATAATTCTTCATCAATGACAAAGAATTATACGATAACATTTATGAAAATACACATAAGTACATATCATAATTATCCTATATCAACAATTGATAAACAAATTAAATCTCAAATTCCAATATGCCAATTTCAATGGGCATTACTTTATATATGATACATGTTTAGAATCAGCAGAAAAATTCCGAATGTAGTCAGCCCACTATGATAAATGCACATTGTACAGAACTGTTAATTTTTTAACCACTTTCTCGCAGTAGCAGATTTGATTGAAAAACATGATACCTAAGTATTTATATGTGTCATATTAAGGTGTTCATTCTTTGTAATTTTAAAATCGTACATGTTCTTACCGGATGAACTAATTGACGAAACCGACATTGCCGACGGTCTCCTATGCTACAGCTATATATATATATATATATACGATATATGCAGCCATCGAGAAATAGGTAAACTGCATATTATGATGATAAAATTTGAAGGGGCAAGAATCAATTACGTCGTTTTGTGTAGTGGCAGCACTGCTTCGTACTGCTCAGTGTCGTCCACTCAGTCTCACGAATGACGAAGTGTATAGGTTTTTCTGTTTGTAAAAACTATATATAAACTGTTAAATGAATTGTTGAAATCTGCGAAATGGCTCACTGGTTTCATCGTAATGTGCTAAAAGCAACGACGAATCACCAATTCGAATTGAAGTGTAAATGTGATCCGACGGATGCGGCAACACTTGCTCGCAGGTTAGCGCATCTGTTTATAACTTTATAAATACGACCTTGCACTAATTCATTTTGCAGTATTCAACACTGTTGCAGTATTTTAAGAGCCTGTCGAAGTCGACTCTTGGAGTTTGTAAAAAACCCAAACAATGCAAGTACCGATGTGGAAGCTGCATTTGTTTCCTATCTTTCTAGTCTGTATGGTTTTATGTGGGAAGTTAATGCTGCAAATGAGGAAAACCAAGTTGGCAGACCAAATCCAAGCAAGCTGAGAAATGCCTTTGTTTTTAAATGGACTCACACTTTGCTTGGACCAGGAACTGTGTAAGGCTTTTTACTCCTTATATGGAGATAATTTTTGCAATCAATGTATATGTATGTACATTATTTAAAAAATATTTATATATGAATAAACAAGCTATATCAACATTTTAAATAGCAGTTAGATATTTTTAGCGTGACAATTTTAATTTAAATTAATACTTCAGTTTACTTATTATCTACAAAACAAATTACAGCTTTGTAAGATAAGATTACTGATAGGTACGTCATTATAATTGCATTCATTATAAGTTTACACACAATTTTAGATTCTTAATGCTGAAGTTTCTGTTTCTGCATAAATATATATATGTTGATAATCATTTTGTTATTTTTGGTTTTTGCAGCTCTTTTGCAGATTCCATTTACGAAGCTGCAAACATGAGTATGAATGTAGGCTTATGGTTCATGAAACACGCAGCGATGATAGCTGCTAAAAATGAGTAAGAAAATAAAAAATGGATAATTTTAGATGATATTATATTGTGGGATTGTTTTTATAAATGATAAAATATTTTTCAGTATTACTATGGATGCAGCAAAGGAAGTACACAGTATGTTAAGAAGAGCAGCTGGAATATTTACTTTTGTACAAACTGAATTTTTACCACAACTAAACTATCCTCCACCACTTGGTAGTGATTTAGATCCTCGTGTAATAAATGCCTATGTCAATCAATGCACTGCTGAAGCTCAAGAAGGTAACTAATAGAGATCGAACATTTCAAATCTTTTATTAAAATAATTTATCTATTAAGTAAAGCTTATAGAAATTATTAAAATCTGTTTAATTCAAATATTTCAATTTTTAGTGACTGTTGCTAGAGCTGTAGAGCTGAAACATAATTCTAGTTTAATATCTGCCTTAGCTAATGAAACAAGTAAACTATTTCTTGATGCTGCAAATACATTGCACCCATTTAAACCAGAAGTTTCAGGACAATGGGTTAAATATCTTGAGCTTAAATCAATGTTTTATTTGTCATATGTAAGTACTGCAAAAATTAACATGTGATAATTAATATTTATTTGATGCATACCGAGATACTCTAAACATAAATTGCTGTATCTCAAACCTCTTGTTTAAAAACCCATATCTCAAAAGTTCCGTTTAAAAGCGGTATTTAACACACCCTAATATAAAGCCATATCTCAGCTATTAACAAATTGAAGTGATATAAATTTGTCAGACATTGATTATTGTGTAATGAATATTAAGATTAATTTAAAAGAATATTTTGTAGCTGTGTCTATGAGGACCTTAATGAGGGGCTCAATAGGACTATAGGTAGTATTTTACAAAAAGTTGTAATAATAAATTGCAATGTAAGGAATATCAGTGACAGATATTAATTAATCATTTATTCTCTGCTATTGCTTTTACATAAGAAGCGGTTCTTTTTTTTTTATGTTACATTTTGTGCTTGTCTACAGAAAAAGCCACATACCGCAGCCCCTGCAAAGAATTAATGTTATTGTATTAAACTAACTATTTGCTTTTTTTAATTCACTATACTTCTATGTATTTTAATTTCAAATTTATCCCAGTGGAAATTTTCAAGTATACCAGTGTATCAAAGAGCCTACATGTTGTACTTTTTAGACTTATTTTTTGCTGCTCTTAAAGTTATATTTTTATATATTTTCGTACATTTATGTTCAAAAATATTTTTTTCATTTTTTGTAAAAGTACTAAAGTATATCAGTGTATCAAAAAATTTCAATATCAGTCCGAAAAGTAAAATGTGTATACACTTTGATACACTTTGGTGCACTTTGACACACTTTTGTACATTTGCAATTTCCACTGGAAGAAGTTAGAAAATAATTTTTTTTTATTGCAGTCTACTTAAGTATTCTTTGCTTTATCTTTAAAGCACATTGATATTTATTTATATTTTTAGGCTTACAATTACTGTGGTGAAAACTTATTAGCCATGGATAAATGTGGCGAAGCTATAAGAGCTCTCAAAGAAAGTGAATCTTGTTTAAACAAAGCAAAAAAATTATGTCAAGAATATGGGAAAACTCGTGGACCAGCCCCAAGAGTAAAACCAGATGAACATGCTGTGTTCAGACGTTTGGCACCAATAGTTAAACGTACCCTTGATAAATGTGAACGTGAAAACGGTTTAATGTAAACAAATAATTTTTTTATACACTATTTTTTTTTTTTAATTTCTGTCTAAAACGTTTTTATATTTTACTTAGATATCATCACGCTGTACCTCAAGAATTACCTGCATTAGATACTAAAGCTACTTATGGATTAGTAAGTCCTATTGATTTTCAAATGCCTACTCCTGCGACCTTATGGAAATCGGGTTTCTATCAAACGTTAGTTGGAGTTGGCACTGCTAAAGTAGGAAAAGAGCAAGATTTACCACCTGTAAAAGAAGAGGAGGTACATCACAGCAATAAAGACCCTAAAAACGAAAGTGGCTGTACTTTGCAATAAAAAGTACTCTTTACTATTAATGATTAAAAGAAACAATGGTTCAAAACCACATGAATGTGCAAAGCTTTTAATATGAAACAATGTTTTACTTATTTTATGACTGCATTTTGGACTATGGCATATAATGTGCATATATTATTTGCAATGCTGAGATTCTAATGTATTAGTATTATTGGACCTAGTCAGTATATTGTTTATACTATATCTACATTTATTTTAACAGATTAAAATTAAAAAAAGTGTTAAAATGATAGATAAAATTATAAATGATTAAAAAAGTGTTGAGAACGATTTAAAAATATATTCCTTTATGTGCATTTGTTTTCTAATTCGTTGTTAATTTTTTGTAAAGAATTTTGAAACTTTTAATTTATTTTCTTAATTCATCTTTAAAAATAATGTTTACTGTAAATGAAAACATACTAGAATATTTTAATTACTAATTGTATTATTAAACTTAAATAATTATCTTAAGTAATTACTTAAAATTAATAAATTGGTAATTACTGCAATTTGAATAAACAAATTATATTGATGCCTATAATGTTTTATTTACTTATTAAACAATTTTTTTGTCTGTTTATAATTACATATTATATACATTTTTAAAGAGCTGATGTATTAAGTAAACTAATAAATAAAAATTTAGAATTTACATTTTTTATGCATACTGGCGGTAACTTCTGCAAAAAAAAATTGCTTTACTAGTAACTAATGAAATTATTTTTTATACTATTAACTGTGGGCACTGTAACCGCTACGCACCAGCGAGAGCGCCACTGGCGCACAAATATACACACACGCATATAAATATATATACATGCAGGCAGCGATACCAATCACAACTCAATACCGAGGTTATGTGTAAACTAATGTAAGGCTCCAGAGTCAGATGTCAGATCTACTCCGAGACTCAGACCGATTGGTAGCTTATCGGCCGGGAATAAATCCAGTACTTCGAATATAAGTCTATTTATTCACCTCCTCCTCTTTCATCCTTTCCGTAGGACCGCACACCCTACAATACTTATATTGAATAATATTTTAAATTAAGGGGGGGTTATGGTTAATTCGGCCAAAAAAAAGCATTTTTTTCAGAATTTTTTCAGAGAAAACGGTTAAAGTAAATTTATTTCGGTAAGCGGTACATAATAAAGTAATATTTGTAGTATATTTTAAAAAA
>UELV01082153.1:0-44119 GCA_900490015.1 Megastigmus stigmatizans | reverse complement strand
ATATATATATATATATATTTATATTTGAAAGCGAGATGGAAAGTAGGGGAGAGAGATGATGAGAGAGCGAGAGAGAGAGACAGAGAGGTAGACCGCGCGAGTGAGAGGGCGTGAGGAAGAGAGAGGGAGAGAATTGAGAGCAAGGAGAGGATCGTCGAGGGCCGAGAGGTATACCTCTATCTATACCCGCTCTACACGGACCAGAGAGAGAGAGAGAGTGAGAGAGGACAGCGAGGGGTGGGGGAAACGTGACGAAGCGAGAGACAGAGCTATACACGCCGCAGCAGGCGAAGACAACGCGCGCGCGCGGGTCGATGTTAAAAGCAGGCGCGGGGCGAGGCGCCGGTTTAGTCCAGGGCTTGTTCAGCCAGAGAGTATAGGGAAAGCCTGCGCACAGCCGTCTGCTCCGACTCTTCTTCCGCGTTTCTGTGCAGTCTGCCCACCGAATCACAACAATAACAGAGAATCGTTATATCACTCCTACGCATAATATAGTCGATCCGCTGTCGCATATATATACAATCGGAGATTCATCGGGGAAAAAGTTTACCCGCTACCACCTTTGGTTCGCCAAATTGCTGTTGCATCGTCAATAAGGACCGAGGTAGCGAGCGGGAATAAAGCACCGTTCGTGTCCAGATATACATACACGAGATCCGTCGCAGAAGGTTCGAGTTGTTTCGCAGCTGTCCGCCATCGACTCGCAGCACCAACTGGGACGTGCACGTCCGCGGTATCGACTATGTAAACACCGGGAGAGAGTCAACTCGTCTCTACGGTCGTAAGTCTGGTGAACTCTGATTGTCAAAATTTGAACTGCACCGAGGAACCTCGTGCTCGAGGAGAAGGAGTTCGGTGTCGGTGTGCTCGGCGAGTCTTATTCTTGGATAGAGTGAAGGAAGCCCGCAAACTGGCTCCGGAAGTGAGGATCAAGCAAATTGGAATGAGGGAGGATCTGCTGTCCATAATACGGCACACTAGTAGCGACCACTTCTCGGAAGAGCTCTAGCCGATGCTGGATCGAAGAACAGTGAGATAAGTACCGATATCCAGCAGTGTCTCTGAGAGACCCCCCAATTGTAAACCCCACTTGTTAACCCGCATAAGCTGGACAATATCAACCTGCACAGCGAAACGGAGAGTGTGTATACTTGTATCCGGGACGTATACCCAATTGCGTACCACGGTAGTCCATGCCGCCGTTGAGAAGACGCAGTTTCAGGATCTAAGCGGCTTAAACGGCCGAAGGAATAGGCGGCTTGGCTCTTGAACATCCGAAAAAAAAAGAAAAAGACGCCGTTGTTATGCCCTGGGTAGCGGCCTGTTTAAGCCTATTGACCGAACCATTGTTAGGCTATTGCCTGGCTGTTAGAAAGCTGGCACTGCAGGCCGGTATACTACAGAATCAGACGTCTTCCCAGATCGCTGTAGTTGACAAACTGATGGCGCCCAGTATGGAGCTGCAGAACCGAGGTGAGCTAACAAACTTGTAATATAACCATTCGTAACGTAATATTGAAATCTATTAACCATTCAGAGTTTCCAATTCCTACATCCAAAAATCATGACGATAATAAAGCCCGCCAATCTCGTTCCCATCTA
Organism: Megastigmus stigmatizans; assembly: GCA_900490015.1. NCBI lineage: Eukaryota > Metazoa > Arthropoda > Insecta > Hymenoptera > Megastigmidae > Megastigmus > Megastigmus stigmatizans. Next base: position 42,517 of record UELV01082153.1, on the reverse strand, counting down.
TTCGATTGTGCAACGGACTACGCTGTTCTTTTAGATGAGAACCCTTTATCCCAAAATTCCTGCCATTGATTGCCTGTATTGGCTATAGTGCCTGTACGATTCTTCAAGTGAAACACAAATATGGGTTAATTAGAATCTCATTGCTTACCGAACGATGCTTATTTGAGTCAATCATTGTTCCGTAGTGCATCGTACTCTTATTGTAAATTTTTAAATGTAAACCATGCTTAAGAGACTCGTAGTGTTAACGATTGATTGGCTTAACCAAATATTTTTTGTCACGTTTAGTTCGTCATTTACATATAACATTCAAGTGCAAAAATTTTATTATCTTTTATTTGGCTCAATTTATTTCATAAGAGATGTGCATTGCCAAAGATGAGACTGGTTGTATTGGCTATGTTTTCGTTGAATTGAATAATGTGCTTGCATTTTTATTAGACACCCACGCAAACAATAGTACATTTCGACACGGGGGCGGAAGAGGATTATTTCACTCACGAGACGTTTTTCGGCCGAGCGAAGCGAGGTCGAAAATTCGAGTGAGGGAAAAATCCTCTTACGCCCTAGTCTCGAACCGTATTTTTCATCACGAGAGCCGTAAAGTCGCATCAAACATGCGATTTTGTGGTTAGAGTGACGAAAATTACTTTTATTCGCGAGAAAAATTGATTATTCCATCTGATTAGGCGCCAAAGGTCAGTTTTGTAAAAAAAAAAGACTATAATTTTCCTTATTTTCCTATGCAGATTTTTTTTCCTTTGCAGAAAACTGATCAATAGCAGCACAACATTCGGTGACGCAATGTGCATTTAGCAATAGACACTTATTTTTTCCTCGCACCTTGATTTATTTAATTTGCAATTATTGGATTAGATAAACTTGATTAGATACTTGTTCTAAAAATGGCCGATTTGATCTTATTAGCAAGAAATGTTTTGCAATAATATTTTTATAGATTAGATAAGGATAACGAATGATTTAATATGTTTTTCGGTTTACACGTTTAACATTTAGCTCATGTAACATTTCAGCGAAAACGCGAATGAAGCGCATAATGTACACACGAACGTGCGCGGCAGATATAAGATTGCGAATATTTAAATTTTTAAACATTGTTTAAAGACGAATGTTTTTAAAATGCTAATGACTAGATTAAGTTTCGACTTATAGAAATAAATACTTCACTAAACTTAATGTTCTAAAATTTGCGCTTAGCATGAATTAGATCGTGATAATTTACATTTAGCAATGTTGGTGGTGAATTTTGGTTGAACAATAGCATGAGAAAGTTTCGCATATAACGGTGTACAATTGGATTGTATATAGAGGTATATTTGCATTCTTAGCGTAAACTCAGGTGGTAGAAGAGGCAAAGGTGAAAGGTAATGCGCAGGTCGTAACGGTTTTCAAGGGCAGTACCTACGCAGTGGGGTCTTTTTCTCTCCTATACCGCATGTAAACGGCATGCTTCTGAGAATATCACTTTAAAACTATGATTTCGTCCACACGTGCTGAGCCATAGAAAAAATGTTTATTCATTATTCAATGATCGAGTTTTTCTTCTTTTTTCTTTTATTCCAATCGTCTGATTGCAAAATAACTAAATATTATCGATCGTCTATCTTGACCTCGTTACTGCGGTTTTTAATTCCGCGCTGTGGATGTGTGTTAAGATTCCCAGATCAATATTGATTGTTTGGGCGTGAGCTAAAACTCATTCTCAATTTATATTTTTACACTCGGGTCAATGTGTAAATGTATTAGCTTATTTCTCGTGTTGGAGGTACCTATAATTTTTAAAAATTTGATGTATTTAGAAGAAATTCATGCCAGCTAACAATTATAGATTGTTAATTTTTTTCATATTATTCTTTATTAACTATTGCGAGACTAATACCTAGAATATCTAGAAAATAAATGTAATTTAAATCATAATTTGAATTTAACAAAAATATAAAAGAGGTTCAATTTATTTATATAAATATAAAGAATGTTTAATCTTTCTATCGATAAGGTTGGCTGAAATGTAATTAAAGTTTCAATTAAATTCATTTGTCAACATAAAAAGTCACGTCTTGGAAAAAGAATATAAAACTATTGTTAGAAATAAGCATTATTTTCTAGTGGCTCAATAGTTTCTGCTGCAGATTTTAGCTGAAGTTATATTTATCTTTGTCTCTCGCGTGCATATACAGCGTTAAATCCTTGACTAAACTGGTCGCACCCGAGGCTATAACGATAGATAGTCGATGAGAATTTAAAATCGAAAAATGAGAGAGTCAAGGCTCTAACGCTTCTAGTCCCATTAAGATTTTACTTATCAATATCAGCTGAATTGTTATAGCATTGATTTTATCGAGAGAAAAAAAAAACGTTGCATATCCATCATCCGTGTAATTGTTGCACTTTATCACTTCGTCATGTTGTTTTGCATTATGTAAACGATCGGATACGCAAGATAATAAAAAGAAACAAGATAATAAAAAGCTAGATCTGATAAATTGAATTTTTAATGTGCAGGTCGGAAAAGAGAAAACGCCTCAAATGAGCAGCTTGAAAAAAATATTAAAATAGCGATTGGTAGCGCGCGGGTTTCTCTCCGAGAGCAAAGGCGCATAGCTTTCGAAACTTTTCCAGGGGCTCTCAGTGTCGCTTTTATAATTACCAACTCGAATATTCGTCCGTAATTTACAAAATTCGTGCTACCACGTATATATTACCACTATTTCCAGTCGTCGTCGCAGATTCACGTTTCGGCAGATCGGATGATCTCGTGCAGGTGCGCAAAAGCTACATAAGCTCGACGCAAAAGACTCTCTTTCATTTCACCGAATTTGCAAGACCAAGACAAAAAGCTGCGCGCGCTCGCGGGCGACGGAGAATGAAAACCACTGCACTCGGTAGGCGTCTGTTTTTCTTTCTTTCGTTGTATATACACATGCGAGACGAAACAAGAAAAGTCTGGTGTAAATATTGGAGGAGTGGCAACGCGAGCGGATACCAAACGCGATACGAAATAAAAAGCATCGCTTCGGGTCTCTCTCCCTCTCTCTCTCTTTTCTCTCCTCCTTCTGTGGTTGCAGAGTATTTATATTGCCCGGCGTGCGTACGATCGTTCAAGATGTGGGGACAACGGGGACCTGGGACTGCCAGTGTAATATATTTTTACTCCGATCAGCTGGCTTAGTTGGCTATATGCCTGTGGTGCCGGAGAACCGCGCCCTCCTGCCTTGACCAATGAGAAAGGATCTTTCGCATGCCTCCAGTGCCAGAAAGAGAGAGAGAGTCTCTCGGATGGCAAAAGAAAAGATACGAGCGTTTTATATATATACAAAGAGAGAACGAGAGAAAGGTGGGGAAAGAGATATAGATATATTCACGCATATGTATATTATACATGAGTGGAGATAAAGAGGGACAGAAAGTAATATCGTGTACTGCACTGCGTGTGTGTACATTGGCTGTAGCAAAGCACGTGTATGGAATGTTTCTCTATCTCTCTCTCTCTCATTGTCCATTCATCGCGACTTAAATTATTATCAAGCCGACGAGGTCAGGCCTCTTATATATATACAAGCTTGAATCTTACCAAGTGGACGAGTCCGCGCATGAGTTTAACTATTAGCATTCGCTGATCTCTCTCTCTCTCTCTCTCTCTCTCTCTCTCGGGTGTATAGGTTCGATGGCCTCGAAATCGTCTTTCATTCACGAATTCGAAATTAGCACCTTTGACATGAACGCGCGCGCGCGTGCGCAAGGAAATAAGTATTAAGTATAGTTTGATGGATCCAGGCAATTTCCGTAGATGTGGACTTGATGTTTTTTTGCGTTGACTGCGTCCGTGAGGTAGTCCGAGCGTTTTATCCATTGAAACTTGAAGTACGAGTTTTTAGATGTATGAAATTCACGTTGTTGCGAGGGAAAATAAGTGTGTATTTAGATGTGTATAAATAGACCATTGAATCATTCCGAAGAAAGAGGAGTTTTGCCCATTCCGAAAATAATTACTTTCAACTATTCTGCATATAAGAATGAAGCATCTTGCTTATGACTATTTTTTGGTAAAATTCTACTAGATTTTAAATGAAACGATAGAGATGTTAGCTTAGTCAGCTTTATAAATTAAACGACTTAAATATGTTATTGCCATTGAAATTATTTATATGCTTTTACAACTACAGCGCTACATCCACTTTAGTTTAGTTATATCAACATAATTTTCTATATTCTATTGAAATAGATCCAACTCACTTCATTATTCCGGTTTTATTCAGTTAAACTAAATTAATACCAGAAATCATAATATATCAAATGTTTCATTCTTAATACAAATCTAGGTGTATTAATATTAAGTATTAAGAAGAGATGCTGAGATAATGGTGTCAATTCCCGACATCTTAAGACTGGTACCACCTAAAAAATGAACCTTCATAAGGTTTCAATTTAATACGTATTTTGGTGGGGACATTCTAGGTCCTGGCAACAGTGTTCTTATTTTATATTTGCTTGGAAATACTGTGAAGTTTAAATATTCTCCAATATTTTTTACCACTGAACGTATTTGGCGATTAATTTTTATGCTTAGAAAAATGTCTTTGTCATACATAATATGTTGTCAAACATGCGAAAAACTAAGTCAACAAATTCAACTGTTTTTTTTTATCAACTGCTATCATCTCAGCTCGTTTTTCACTTCTCTGTTCGAGAGATTTCCCAAGCTTAATCTATAGTAAATATAATCATTGCTTTTCAAATCACGTGCGAATCACGTTTCATAGGCATAGAAAACTTTCCGAATCTAATCATTTGTCGAATTCAAAATATATCTTATCTTCGATATGCACATTATGACGCAAATTCCGAATCGAAACGAAAGTGCTCTTGTGGTATGACGTAAGAGGAAAGTGCACCAATGAATTTGAACGCGATCGCATACATAGGAATCGTATCGTTGTGCGTGTGTCGCCTCGTAGTCTATCTACGCCTGCATATAAATGTTGAAAACTAGGACAGTATATTACGAGCATAGCAATCCTATGTAAATTATATTAGCTTGCCAAATTTCAAACTGTCAAGTAAATTCTGTTCTATAGTATTGTTCAGTTGTATTAGTTTGATGGAAAATCATACTTCCTGATTGGTTCGTTATTCACCAAATTAAGTTTGAATTTGCAAATCGATACGTTAGAATATTAGTTCGGTCACACCCTTTCGCAGACACTGAGTTATCAATAGTGCGCAATGCTCTTTTCTATACCACAGGAATCCAATTGCTACATTAATACCGCAATCATGCTCCACCAATGAATTTTTATAATTTTCATTCTTTCCCTCTCTTTCGTTTTATTAGAATTGGGTATTATTACGTCGAATCCATCGTCTTTGCGTAATCACTTCTTCATAAATTACAACTCTCCGCTAGATCTATACTCTTATAATTAACGCCGCTGCACCAGTGACGCCTGGTACATGCAGCTCCACTCTCTCTCTCTCTCTCTTGCGCGCGCGCGCACGCGTTAGAAATGACCTCGGGGACCCAAAGCGCGACGACGACGACAGCGCGAGAGCGCGCGAATAAATATTAGATATTGTGCAGCGCTTACGAAACATATATAGCTCTTTCGGCTAAAAAAAGGCTCCGCAAACTGTCCTCTTCCTGCTGCTAATCGTCGTCTTAGCGAGAAAACAGGAAAACCGCGGCTTTGGCGTACAGCAAAAAAAGTATATACTTGACACAGTGAAGCGCAGCCAACGCATACAACAATGGATAGACTGATGCACGTACGAGGTGCAAATATCTATTCGGATATTGCTGGTTGCTGTGGTTAACTCTCATAAAGATATCTCATAGCTAACTTGTCCCTCGAAGACATCTTTCGGTCTTAAAGAACCGTCGAGAAGTGCAGGTTGATCGATTGGCCGCAATACATGCAGGAGTCCGCGGAGCATGTGCATTGGATCCATGCGGATGTACAGCGAGTCCGTGGGTTACCGCAATGGCGTGACTCATGTATAGTTCAATGCATATTCCGGTGTTCAATTTCACCTGCCAGCCCGATACAATATTTAGATCGAGGACGGATTAACGGACAATCGTTGTGTCTATAGTTTTGTTGGAAAAAAATCAAGGTCCAGGTTGAAAGACAATTTCTTCTTATACTCTGTAACAGGAAGTTAATATTTTATATGTTATCAGATATTAACGAGAATTCAATTGCAGGTTTACTCTGGCATGTTATACATTTATTATTTCTTTCAGAGTATTACAAATAAGAACTATAGCAATGGTACCATTCTAAAACTTTTTAATAGGAATCAGATTCAGTATAGTTGTACCCACTCCTGTATAGTTATGGGTTAAAGATTCGATTTTCATAAAAAACTCGTAATACCCACGATAGTTTAAAAACAAAGACAGTAAAGTAACAATTATCGTACAGCCGAAAGGTTGTCAACTGATAGTCAAACACAACTTCAGACGAAAAATTAGAGGCTATTTTGTTTGTTGGCATAGAAATAGTTCTAATGCCAAACCGCAAAGTTTGATGCGGCATTTACGTCAGTTCTACGTTTGACGAATAAAGGCGTCGGGTACTGCATGTGCAGCATCAACATCAACGAATTAGAACACGCGTCAGCTTGCGTTTCTTATTAGCCTGCAGTGAAGAGACGAATGCACGCGTTATTCTCTTATTTTTTTTTTCAGCTGCACGTATAAGTATATATCGCACGTGCGCGGTCTCCGCAAATTTATGGGTGGCTCGGCTTTGCACTGCGCGGAATATAAAAGCGAGTGCGAGGCACTATATAGAAAGCAAACGTCATGCTAATAGTATCTTTAAAAGCCTGGTACTGTTTGATTATTTTACCATGCTGGTGGGCTCGTTCTCTTTTCAGCCTAATGGAATTAGCAAACAAATTTTTAATGTATTAGAACTTTTTTTTTCTACTGCAAAAATCGAGTATAAAATAACCGTACAATATGTTTATCATTGTTTTATACTTTTCAAATTAAGGAATGATCTTACATTCTATTAAATTGAATTCAGAAGATTGTCTTTATTGCCTCTAAAGTAGCTCTAATAGGTTTATTATTCGAAGATATATGAATTTGCATATACTGCAAAACATGCATATAGATTACAGTTAATGGCACGTGATTAACAGCTATAGACAGTGCAATAATTCAAGATAACTTTACTGAATTGTATGTTGACTAAAAATTAGCCTTTTTTCTCTTGTTTGCTCACAACTCGGTCGATATGTGCCAGACGTTGTCGACATTCAATTGAAGACGAGTACACCAAAAAAAAAATCAATAAAACCAATATGAATTAAGGCCAATGCATCAATTGAGCTGTCTAAAAAAAAGAGTAATAAGTAATTTTTTTCGACGCGACGCTTGTAATTGCATGGTCGCCTGTATAAAACTTTTATGTCATATATTTTGAAGAATTATATCGCTGCTTATATAAGCGAACGGACGACTGAATAGCTGCAGGATGTTTATTTAGAAGCATCGACAGTCGTCGCTTGGTAGAAAGCATACGTATCTATAGATATACCTGCATACCTCTCCTCGACTAACCCACATCCACACACACACACACACATATATATATATATATATATATAGGTATAAGGTTCAAATAGTGTAATCTATATCGACGAATGAATAAAAATTTCACGCTTATGCGCCATGACCTCACACACATATACACATACCTGACACACAAGCGCATTGATCGTCTTACTCCTTATAGGCCGCAGCTATTTTTTCACTATTTCCGTCCAAGTGTCTGGTCGGTCGTATATCGTCTTACTCATAGGTTAGTTAAATATGAAAAAGAGCTCATCGCTAGGTATTAGCCGACGCCGCCACCACCGCCGCCACACGTGTTATTCAATATTCAAACTGATCGATTTTCATTACCGCTTCTGCTACCGCAGCCGCTTGGATATTAAGTATTCAAAAATTCACGTGCAGAGTATATAATGAGTCATTTCTCCGGAAGGTCGATAACGTGGCCTGATCCGTTTCAGCATTTCCACTTTCTTTCGACACTCGTCCATTATAGGCGAAAACGAAAGAAACGTGCAAAATTACATTGCTGCTTTTACTTCTGTGCGCATATTATATATAAGTAGTTTCAAAGTTTGCGAAGCAAAGTTTCATAATCTGATGTAGAAATATAATGCAGGATCCTCCCACGTATATTTAAACACGATAGCCAGAGCTGTATATGCTCTTTTCGAGGAAATGCAGATATATTTTCACCGAAATAATATAACTTTGTATAATAACTTTTTACGTGATATGCGAAGTGTACCCTTTAACCCCTCATACTAAAACTACCTCGCCAATACATGTATACATATATAGGAGGTGGATAAGGAAACTAGGTAAATTGTCTTGGGTATTTACAGTACAAGAATCAATTTTTTTAATGATACGCGCGAGAGTTTTTTTCCACTTTTGCTCCAAGCCTTTGAGCGAGCCTTACGGTATACCACTTGGTAAGGAACGGTTACTCGGCAAACATTGTGTGTATAGCCGCTGCAACTCTTACTCTCTGAACTGAAAATGTTACTACGGCTACTGAAAATCTCACGAGAAAGTAATTATTTGCGCCAAATAAAAATTATCACGACTCGCTGCAGCCCGTCGATTGTACAGTAATAATTAACGATCTCAACGAAATGGCAATATATATTGGTGTTACGTGAGTGGTTCGTGATAAAGTGACGCGTTTCATGTATAGTGTAATGGACATCTCGAGATTTACATATGTGCGGCTGCTGCAACTTTTCCATGATCGACGATTCGGGAAAATTATATATAGGGACGAATATTTTCCATTCGAACGCGTGGCTAACTCGAGTCTGACTGATGACAAGGACTTTTTTCCACTATGACTAATGGGCATTTGAGACTCTTTCAAAGTATAATAATTATTGGCCACTTGGCAGCGTGCCTTCCTTATACTCTTTGTGCTCCGCGCGCTCTTTTTTGTCTTGGGAGTTTTAGCTTTTCAAAATTCTTTGCGCAGAATTTCTTTTTTCGTGTTGTTTTCCAAGCTCTGCAAGTGAATTGAAACGTTGGATAAAATGCAGGTTCACATAACATTCGATTCGGTTATGGAAAAATTCGCATGGAGATAAAGTATATCGAGTAGATTGTTATTCAATTTATGAAATACACAATGCCGTAGTATTTATCATTTTATTGTGTAATATTTCTTCTCGTTATATTTTTGTTCCCTACCGCCAGCTAAACGATCGCTAATAGTTTACGATGCAACACTTATGCCACCATGTATAACGTCAAAGTATCAAAAGTTGATCTTCTCATTGATGGTTTTCTACAATGCTCCGGAAGCGAAGCATCTGAAACAACGCCATCGTGACCATGCGCTTGGCATAAAAGAAAAACTGGATTACGAGTTTTGTTCAAAACTACGCAAAAGACTTAGCGGGAAAAAAACAGCAATTGAACGCTCGTTAATATAATGCTTTACATCTTTTTCAATTCCAGATAGGGCATTACATTTAATTGATCGCTTCTGCTAATTTTTCATTGTTTTTTTTTCTGTTGTGTTTTTCTAGCCGCTCTTACACTAGTTAAAGCGCGGAATTGCGCAATAATAAACACTATATAATCGCGATTCATAACCATCGTGAATATAATTGGCCTGTATAGCTCATGCTATAATATACGGAAATCACCGCGTACAATTAAGAGTGCAACAGTCTGTCATAAAAAATGGAAAATACGCTTCGGGGCAAACTATTCAATGCCACGTCTTATGTCATTAATCAGAGAGAAAGAGAAAGAGAGAGAGAGAGAGAGAGAGAGAGAGAGAGAGAGAGAGAAAGAGAGAGACAAACGCTCGCGTAACTCAGCTAAAAACTTCCCTATTATATATATTCGACTGGCGGGTGGACAGAGAAAATAAAAAAAAAAACAGGAAATCCAATGTGACCCGTGCAGCAGGAACTCATGCGTCTTATATATCTGTAATCGTATACAGCTGGATTAGCACGAAAACAAACTGTTCCGTATACCGACCGCATGACCGATGTGTGCAAGCATAACGACTGCAAGTCAGCAGAAGACGAGCCGTTTATACTTAATCGGAAACTATTGTTTTTCACCTACCTTCGCTCGATACTAGGTATACATCTATTTGTAGAATTGCATTCACTCACAGGCGGCAAGCAGACACTCACTTTTAACGCGCAGCTTTTACTTTTGTCAAGGAACGCTAATGGGTGATATATTTTTGCAGACGGTAAACACGCGCGCTTTCGACGAATGACAAGTTGCTTTTATTGCCTTTAAGCAGCTCTAATAGTTTTATTATTCGAAGATATACGAATTTGCATGTAGGTTACTGTTAATGGCACGTGATTAACAACTAGACAGTGCAATAATTCAAGCGCGCGAATAAATATTAGATATTGTGCATATATTAGAGTTGTTTTTGTATCTTTGATGAAATTCTAAGCGGCGATGTACATATCTCTACTGCTGCCTATGGTCAATGTGCTAATTCGATTGAGCAATGCAAACGCTGGCTATTTCTGGGCTTATTTTTGTCGACGAGTATATACCTGTCAGTTTCGATAAATAATAATGTGTTTGTAAACAAAGCAATACGTAAAATACGTGCTTAAGATGAATCTTCAATAAATAAATAACGAAGAATTTGCTAGTTAATAACTAGCTGTTATTTTGCGCATCTTATATCCGCTGAGCGAGGAAGTTGCAGGGTTCTCAAATGGATTATATCTTCGCGCGATCAAATTGGGTATAATAACTAATTCAATTACTGCAAACACGCGGTCATGGCTGACTTCCAAATCCGGTCTATATATATTCATGCATGTCTGCAATATACACATACCTATATAGTTATGTAATAATGGCGATATTGATTCTCTGATGGTTTCTTTTTTTGTTTCATAAAAATCTTCACCAACGCGACGTTAGCGTAATATGTTATTCCCCCAAGAGTATTAAATAAAAATTTCTAGATCGCGATACGATTATTGCAGCTGACAAAGTAAAACATGTTTTTCCCATAATTTTTTCCCACTGCAGCGCATCGTGAAAGTTATTAGCTCCTTTAGCTTTCGTTGATAAGCAAAAATGTATCTTTTTTTTATTTACTGAATAATCTTATCAATGATAGATGATGAAACTATATTATACGCATTGCGTGGCTTTTTGATAACGGAAAGATATTATCTTATGCTTCTTATAATCTGACGATGTTTTGATTCTTTAACACCGAAATATTGTTCTTATCTTAACCTGCAGGGGTCGAATAATATATCCAACGAAAAACTTAAGGCAGGTCAATAAAGATGTCTGACATTCGTCTCGATTTAGTGCACACGATGATCATGATCGATGACCCAAAATCTCATTGGTACCCTTCGTCTCTATTAAATGAAGCAATCGTACTGTCATCGCAACGAGTGAAAAGCAATGTGGAAAACTCGATCGTGTGCGGGGTCGCGGTACTTTGATTCTCTCTGTTTCGCGAATACACACACACACACAGATAGTCGAGTCGAGGTATAAGGCGCGCGTTTTATACACATCGTCGATTCTAAATATAAGATCGTCGAGTGCCGGTGGCGAGTCGACAGTAAGCGATTGACTTTCGCGTCGATAGCACGCATGTCTCCGTCAAGCGATTTGACTACGCTCATACGTGGTGACGTGCCACACGTTCGTTATTCCAAGGAGTTCCCGTGATACACACATACATTCGCCAATTCTATACCTTTTGTTTTGGATCTTATATAAGTTAAAGGAGAAGCAAGACTTTTTACATATCCTGTATCCTGCCTGTGATTACACACACGAGAGACCAGATCGTTTAAGGAGTTCATTAGTATTATTCATCCGCCATGTGTCACATTGGTAATGACTTGAACAGATTATTTTCTTTATCATTAACCTGTATAATATGTCTATATAAGTGCGTTAACGGAAGATACTTTGTAAACTGAATTAATGGACAGTTGATATGTTACGAAAACAAGTGCGGGCTTTGTATATAGTCGGGGCGTTAATGACAAGCAGGTCACAGTTGAGCGTTCTATATCCTGCTATTAAGGAGTTTAAATCGACTCGCGCTATTTAAAAACAAGAAAAAGCCAGTTGCTGCTCCGGTATATCGACTTTTCGCGATGTATAATATAAATACAAGATTATAGGCTCGTTCTAGTTTTCGCGTTTTACGGCTTGTGGACGGCTATAATTAAGAGCGAGTGTCTATATGTCTGCACGCGCGCTCATTTATACCAAGCGTCATTCCGATCGATCTCGATTAATAAACATTAAATTCCTGGTGTGTATCTGTGAACGAGTTTTCCTCTCGATGGATTAGCGAGATTCTCGGTGTATGCCACTATCGTTTTGGCCAAAGTCGCGCACTCGTGGCGTGACGATCACGTGCCCCTTATATACCCAATATATATATGTGCAGAAGGTATTCGTGACTAGATGTGAACTACTGCGCATTGGTCGATTATTGAATAGCGGCCATTAATCGCGCACCGCGATATGTTTACGCGATCTCCGTGCGGCAGAGTCGTTAATTATGTCATTCGTCCAGTTACGCGCTTGTCCATCACTTTAACTTTTTAAGTACGCAAAAAGGTGTGTTTAATCGCACGAGTCATTGGGGTAGATGAACAGGTGTTCAGTTATAAATTAGGCGCTGTAAAATGGAGACTTATATATATATATATATGTTTGGCAAATGTTGATGGTAATAACACTTGACAGTTGAGAAATATTCGCTACGGCTATGGAATACTATTAAGGAGTGACTAATGCTCTTGCATACTTGCGGATCTCGGTGTAACGACCAGCTAGGCATAATATTTATAAAAGTCATTAGCACAAATGTACTTCTCAATTCGAACGTGCTTATCGTTTAAGGCACTTTTAAAAGATTAAATTTACTCCAAAAGGGCATATCTTACGGTCGACAAAGTAAAAATTTATATATCTATATATGTATACGTATATATATATATCTTATTGTTTAAAAATGTAGCTTGCAATTTAGTTATTTCATCAAATATAAAATAATAACTATATAGTACATTCGATTAAAAAACTATTTTATTTTTTTTCGAGGGTTAACACAGTTAAAATCTTTCGAACCCGCAGTAAACGAAGACAAATGGAGTATAAAAATTGGTGTCACTGCCTTTGTTCACTCTACAATCCAATTCCTTCGTATTTTCGGGGAACATCAAGACTGACAGTCTCTTTTTCCTCCATGACTCGGTAATTTTATTATAGTACACACTCTATACAAAAACAGGGTCAGCCACCCAGAAATTGTTCTTTTTCGCCTACTTATATTCCGAGATTGTTCGCCTCGCTATTTCTCCTCTCCTCATGTGTGTACAAAGGAGAAGATGTTCCGGTGTCTGTTAGCGGCTGTTGGTTCGTCGAAGTGGAAGAAAGCGCGAGGGGCTATTTTTGCGAGTCGAACTCAGAGATACTGGGCGCCTGGCCAACAATGGCACACTCGCTTCTCGGATATTTTCAATTCGATCCCAAATGGCGCGAGCGCTTCTATTATGCGCCTGTGGCGCGTGCATAGGCAGCAGCATATATTTTTTTCCATTTGAAAAACGCAGCGTTTATCGGTATCTGTCTGCTCTCTCTCTCTCTCTCTCCCTTTCTCTCTCTCTCTCTCTCTCTCTCTCTCTCTCGGGAGAAACACAGTGCAGCTGTATACATTTTGCTGCTCTTTTCGAGGCGCACGCGCCGAAATAGAAATCGTTGTGAACGTTCTGCTCCTTCTCGAATGGATGCACGACACGCGTATATATGTATAGATGCGTGAGGCTAACACATAGGATACTCACTGTATACCTATACGTATCGTGCATTTTTGCGTGTGCCAAAGCGAGGACTCTGCGAGGCAGGATGGCTATTTTTGAATACGATATTAATAATAGCGTGTATACTTGTGTCTTTTATCTTTCCTCCCGATGTAACGAAAGTGTGAAACTAGAGTTCACTTTTAGCTAAATTATATGAGCACGTGAGCTGTTTTTTTTTTTTTTTTGACGAAACTGAGATACTATAATTATCGATGGTGCAAATTTCACAATGCACCACTGCCGAGATGCAAGTCGCTCTCTCTCTCTCTCTCGGCCTCTTACACGCCCGACTTTATAATCCGTCAATGGGATTAACGAGCCTTCGAATTCATTAACGCCTCGCTGTTAAAGATATACGCACAGTTCGCCTGACGAAATAATCAGCGAAACCGCGTTACGAAGTCCCGCGACACGAGATATATCTTCTTGAGCAATACGTATATAATATATATGTATATAAGCACCAAGTCAAGGACGTATCGCGATTTCGTTCAATGGCACCACTTGTTTCCACTCCAGATATCCGCTTTTCCTTCTCCCATCAGAGCCTCCATTTCCTCTTATCTCTCGCCCAAACATATATCTGTATATATATATTCCAGTAAGCTATATATACTTATAGTCTGAGATTGCCACGAGTGGTAGCTGAACAGCTGTTTGTTTGGTCATTTTCAGAAGCAACAACACAAGAGAAAGCCGTGAGGGCTCCAGCTGCGATAGCTAAGCCACCCCGGAAGTTCGCGGGGGTCGTGATAATCACCTGCGGATTGCCGGCACGTGGGAAGAGCCAAGTCGCCCATAGTCTCGCTCGGCGACTCAACTGGAATGGCGAATCCGCTAAGGGTAAGTGACTCGTGTGGCCTGAATTATTATTTTATCTCGTCGCTCGAACTTCGATCAGATGGATCATGATAAATGAACAACTTAAATATATATAAACGACTATCTATCTTCAACGTAAATAAATTTATATATTAAACATTAAGAAATATTACTTATGTCGACTGTAATCTACCATAAACTGCCAAAGATTTTTCTATCGGTCTTACAGTCTAATCAATATTAATGGGCGATCAGATTGATATTGATTAGATTGTAAGACCGATAGAAAAATCTTTGGAAATTTATATAGTTTTTCAAGATTGTATACGTGAATTATACCTGATTCAATATGTCACAGTAAAATAATAAATTATTTTTTCGTGAATTATTCAGTTGACAGTTTCCGACTCGATTCTAAGCCATCGATTGATTACATTGCGCTAAAGTAACGGTGGCTATACTCGAAAAACACCCAAGTCTCGATTCTTCTCTCCGCGCCGAGCGGCTAAATGCAATTTAAGCCACCAGTCTATTGACCTTACTAACAGCAACACACATGCAGACTGCACGTACACACACACACACACACACACACTCCCTTAATCAGCGTTACGCAAGCAATAGTTCTTGGTGCAGTTGTGCGCTGACACATGTGTCACTATTATAACGCCGTACTTATTTTCCTTTATAATCATGGACTACATTCGCGACTCTATTGAATTCAATCAAATTATTGTTGATATAACAATTACTCTCGGAATTTAACGCTTAACTCCTTCATAATGAGAATTTAAAACTCTTGCACAAATGAGAAATTAAGCATTGAACCGCGCACTTTTCAAAAGTAATTCAGCTGATCGGCTTATCTTTCAGAGAACTGCTTTAAAGTCGGAACTGTATAATCCAGCTTAGATCGATTCTCGCACGCGCGTCTCACGTGTCAGTGCAGAAAAGAAAAAACACCCGCCAACTCCTCTTTTACACGAGGCCACCTATCCACACGCGAAGTCAACGCGAGCATGCCATCCAACTATACACACATTGAGAGAAATAGAGAGAGAGAGAGAAAGCAAAAAAGTGGAACTCTGGACTGATTTTGTTACAGTGATGCGGGTGAGCGACTACCGCAGAAAGAGACTCGAGCCTTATGGCTCCCACGAGCTGTTCCGACCGGATCACGAGGCAAATGTCGCCCTACGAGCCCTCGCCCAACGCGACGCGATGCAAGACTGCGCCTCATGGCTCGCATCCGGCAACACAGTCGCTGTAAGCATTAAAATCGACTTATATTGAATTGAATAAGTCGTCCCATTTCAGGCAATGCATACAGATTATTTTGCGAGGATTTTCAAGGTCACGAATTATTTTACGACATTCTCTCGATTAAACATACTGATTTTTCAAATATGTTGGTCCAAAAACTCTAGAATTCAAATGAAAATTACTCTGGAATCATCCCATTTAGTATGACAGTACATATATAGAGTTCTATATGTCGATATGTTTTTCTGTTCCGTCGACAATAAAGATACTGGACGCAACTGTGGTGACGCGCGATCAGCGCTCCGAGGTCCACGATTACTTCAGCTCCCAGCTTGGCTATCGGGTCCTCTTCCTGGAGTGCGTCTGCGACGATACCCAGACGCTCGAGTTGAACTGTCGCGAGATACTGCGCCACAGTCTCGATTACGCGGGCATGGACGGGGCCAAGGCAGCCGAGGATCTACGTCTAAAGATCGCCCATTACGTGAAAACCTATCAGCCGATGGACGAAACTAATTATCCGCGTATACGCATTGACACCGCAACCATGGAGATCAGGGCTTACAAGGTCAGCGGACATCTCGAGACCAGTGTACTCGGCTATCTCGGCAGTGTCTCTCTCAAGCCACACACTCTCTACTTCTCTCGGGTAATTAATACGTTGCTTTTTTCCTTTTTCTTTTACATTTGAATGATTGCGCTTCTTTAGAAAACGGAATATATGTGCTTCGGGCACAGTGAAATATCGATAAGATATTCTATGCCGAGCACTCTTTTGTTTTCTATGAATGAGCAATGCAGCTTTGACGCAATGGTGGCAAATGGAGTTTATTGCGCGCGTGACGTCGAGTATATATAATAAGTGTGCTGTAATTTTGAGTATAACTCGTGGTTATTATAGCGCTGGTTATATGCAGTCGGAACGATCGCTCTTTGCCCGGTAATTATTTCCGAGTACAGGCGCAAGATCGCTTTCGGTGCGTCAGGATTGGAAAATCCATTTTTATTATTTCCGAAGCTGCCGCGAAGGACTTTCTTGGGAAACAGTTTTTGTTGTTAATAGTACAACGGAAATGGATTTCAAACATAGTATAGTTTTTCTTTTTTTTTTCAAACACTCGCGCGCCTGTTACTCTACACTTTCTTTACAACGTGCCGTTTATGCGCGAGCCGTTGGAAAATGCAAATAGCGAGAAAGCTTACTTAACTTCAGGTGTAATAATTACATTCGACTTGCAATAATGCCAATTCCAAGAAAGAAAGAATGTCGTGCCGCGCAAATGTATTGTCCTTACAACCAAGGGTTTATAATCCATGCAACGCGTCCCTCCGAGAAGAGCGCAATAAAAGCCTGCCGTGACCCGTTTAACTTCCATTGTATATATATATATAATAGCACGATCTTTAAAATAGAGAAAGAAGACCGCGCAAGTCTTCGGAAACTACAAGCTCCGAATTTACCGCGCGCATTGCGTCAAAGCACGAAACGTCTAGGTTTCGCTGAATACTAGTTGACGTGCGCGCAAAAATAAAGTCGCGGCATCTCCGTAATATCGTATATATAATGTGTGTGTGTTGTCTCTACAGCACGGCGAGAGCGAGTACAACGTGCTGGGTAAAATTGGCGGCGACGCAGTGCTGAGCGGCCGTGGCGAGCGTTACGCCCAAGCACTCGCAACTAAGATCAACTCTATGCACATACCGGAGCTACGGGTATTGACGAGTCGTCTGAGGCGTACCATTGCAACGGCTCGTGGGATCGAGGCACCTCAGGAACATGTAGCCGCCCTTAACGAGCTTTACGCCGGTGTATGCGAAACCCTCTCCTATGAGGAGATGCAGGAACAGTATCCCCAGGTGAGTTTGAAGCTTATACCATGTCGTCGTGTTTATTACATTGACGAGCGCGAGAAGAGAGCGATAAATTATTCTTCGCGGTTCCCAAGATTTATTGCGGACGGACGCGCTTCCTGGTCTGCATCTCTCTCTCACTGTCTTCTTTTCTTTTATATTTTCCTAGACGCAGTGCGGCTATTCGGATGCGGTAAACAAGCTTATTTGCTCGGACTTTTTGAACAGGATCGCTTATATATATATCTATGCGTTCCTCTATATCTCTTTCTCTCGGCTGACGCTAAATTTATACCCTCTGCAGCAGCTCGAGTTTACCAAGAGCTTCCGTATTGCCTGCGGCGAAGCTCTCTAGTGTCGGATTGCAAAATTTAAACTTTTTGTTTGTCCTGTGAGCGGTTGCCTTCGCAATCTATCGAGAAACTTTGAGAGTTATACCGGAAACGTGGCTTTTTTTAATACATTATTTTTTTTTCGATAAATAAATAGAAGATAATAATTAATAAAAAAAGCAGCTTATCGATTCACCTTGAAATCGTATTAAAGCTCGAGTTATTAATACTCTAGTTAAATATGCGAATAAAGCATAAAATATGTATGAATATGAAAAAGTTGAAGATAATGCACGAAAAGTCGGTACGTCTAAAAGATCGTGACCTAAAAAATGTCAAATGTATAACGGATTTAGATGTTTGGATTGAATAATGAAGCGTTCATGTTATATAACGGGTGTATTTACTTATATTGAGAAGCAGAGATAACAACATGTGTGTGTATAAATATTGAAGCGTCGCGTCCTCAATTAAATTTGATTATCGCTCTGCTTCAAGGCTTCCGTTTGTTGGCACAACAGTACATTTAAATTGTTTAATATATTAATTGCTAAAAGTGTCTTAAACGCGCTAGACTTCCTTAATTTATAATTCAATTTTTTAAATAAACGTCAACTTGAAAAATAATGCCGCTAAATTTATACTTTTTCTATATATATATATATATATATATATATATACTGAGCAAAAGATTAATTTACTCAAGAAATTGCTAATTCTTTTGAATTATTCAATCAAAACATCGGGTATACTTAATATTCAAATTGCATATTTCTGGTTATTGATTCCTTCATCTGATTAAATAAAGATGAGAAACATATCTGATATTTGCAAGAAAATTCATGTCTGCTTTTTTTCGAACTGCTATTACAAGACTTTATCTTGCACATACCATTAATATATAAGAATTGATAACAAAGGAACAATAGACAGTGTAAACAAAGCGTAATGAGCGACTGGCCTCAACAACTAATCGATACCCTGTAATTATGCACTCCTTCGAAAAGCCTTAAGTTAAAACTAAAGTAGTCGTCTATTGACTATTGACTTTGGGTTGCAGGAATTCGCCTGGCGCGACCAAGACAAGCTGCGCTACCGTTATCCCTGGGGCGAGAGCTACGTCGACACGATGCAACGGGTCGAGCCTGTGATCGTCGATCTCCAGCAGGCCAACAACGTCCTCGTGGTCTCCCATCAAGCGGTGCTGCGCTGCATAATCGGCTACTTCCTCGACAAGACACCCGAGGAGCTTCCCTACATGGAGGTCCCACTCCACACAATCATTCGTATCAGCAGTCAGGGCTACAACTACAAGCTCGAGTTCATCAAGCTCGGTATCGAGTGCGTCAACACTACGCGCACCAAGCCCCAGAATTGTAGCGCCACCAGAACAGCGGACGACGCACTCATCACTGTGCCGGCGCACTACGACATTCCGGACCCGTGGCGGAATCCCGGCAGTGGGCCGACCCTCGTACAGCAGCACTGAGTGCCGTTGGAGGGGACACAAGCGCATGGCTCCTCCGAAAAATGATTCTATTATTATTATTATCATGATTATTATGATTATTATGATTATTATTATATTAGGCGAGAAATTGTTGTCATGTAGAGCGTACGCGTCGGGTCGGTTTTTCCGGATATATATCTGTATAACGTAACCCTACTCCAGCAGCTAAACTCCACTTGTTTCATCTTATTCCTTTCTTTTTTTTTCTTTTTTGTATTTCGCCGCTCTTTCGTCGCTTTTATTTCGTCCTTTATTTCTCTTATCCTCGGTAGTTTGGGGATAATTCTCATTTCGAGTGCTCTTTTACTTTCTGCTGCTTTCGCTAAAGAAGAGGGAAAGATCTGACGAACGAACTTGTAAAGTTCGTAATTCATTCATTTTTTACGGCTTGAGGTCGTGTTCGATTTGCGGCCCCACTGGAGAATTCATCGTACGCGCGGAATATGACGCGAAATCGCCGTTACAAAAGTTTATAAGTTCTCTGTGCAGCTAACGAAATTGTAAATGGCTTGCGGTTCGAAATTTTAACGCTACGGTTATATACAGAGGATAGGAGAAAATATTATTATTATATAGTTTAAAATACTTATTGACCCATCGCGGTGTCAATTACGGCTTATTTGCCGACATAAGCCTTTCTATAAGGTTCTTCAGTATGAACAAAATGATAAATTGTAGGTTTAGTACTGCTTAGTGGCTTATCGATCTAATAACCGTTAAGAGAAAAATATCACTTTAACGAGCATCTAATTGTTGTATAGCTCCGTCAGATTGCATTGCAATGTCGACAAGAATAGATATATAATTTTACAATGATATATTGAATTCGGGAGGGAGAGAAAATAAGCGCGAGAAGATACGAAGAAAAATGATACACGGCATGTCATGGGCAATCATTCGAGAATCGGTTCGCTGTAACGTCTGTTGCGCTGATAAGACAGCTCGTAGCCTTAAATTGATAGTATGTTTGAGATTAGATTGTTGCATCCGCTCTTGGACCGTCGACCTATTTACGAAAAATTGGTAGAAAAAGCAAAGAAAAAAAGAAAAACAAATTTATATATATAATTAGAGTTGCTATATCTGTGTTAAAAATCTGTACATTAGACACGTAGACCTATGCGAAACCGATTCTCGAATGAAAGAAATATAAAAAAGAGAAATATGATTGCTCATAGATGGAAGGAATTGATTATGTAGATCGACGATATATTTTTAGAGACATATTGCGCATTGCTAACCGATGGATGTATTATTAATCGTTTCGGTGGAATATGCATTTTACCCAAACAGTTTGACATTTGAATCCACTTATATCTATGACACGAGTCGCTAAACTCGGAAAAATTGTTTACAAATTTATTACTGAGCTTAGTTATTTAATAATTACAGCATAGAGTTATGTAAGCCGGAGATTGGCATCACTTGCTAAATGAACAATGCCGATAACATTTGTATGACCTTATTTTGTAATGATCTATTAGTACCCGTTGTATTAAGATAATTACAATTGCATCGAGATAGTCGACACACATATTCAAGTGAATACGTTAATTTTAATATTAGATCTACTTCTAATTGTTTATTTAGTTTTTCTACTGTAATTATAATTCGGTTAGTTCACTTAGCAACACACAGTGATGTCAATGTTTGACTTATAAATATGAAAAAAGCATAAACACACATAATATTTGATTATAGGCAAAACGTTTACTCGAGCCCTAGAGCCGAGCGTTTGCAAAATTTATTAGCTAGATGTGTACGCAACTGGTGAATGAAAGGATAGACTGAATGTTTTTAATTGTTAATATGATAGATACGATTGAGTAGTCAAGATCAGCTATTTTTAAGAAATAGTTATATGTATTTTTTAAGTTATATATATATATACATATGCCCCTGAGGGGTTGTTATTTCTAAATTTTATCTCTTTAATTATAGTTTATGATAAAATTGTATTTTGTGGCGGATCTTACATCCGCAACAATAATTTGTATTTTAAAAAAGTGCACAAGTCCGGATGTGAACACGAATTGATTAAAATGACTGACGACTTTGAGATTCTATGTGCCAAGGGATGAATGATGGAAGAGAGGGCTGTTATGGAGCGCTTAACAGACGTTATGATTAAGTCATATAGGCTACATGATTTTTTTATTGTAAAAGTATGAATAAACATTTTTTACACAAATTGCGTTATTTGAATTATTTTATTAGTTTACCTCAAAAATATGTTTAACGTATAGGTAAAAGTTTAGACAATTCACTGATTATAACAAACCGTTATAAAGAAATGTTATAAAAAAATAAAGATGAAAAACTGTTTACTTGTATATTTAAATAAGTTTAATCGATTATTTAACCTGCATGTCAAATACCCTCTTCAGCAGTTCTGCGATAAATAATTGCGTTACGTTGATTATAAAGTTCGATTCACACTTGGTTAAAGGTTAGTATACATATATCAAAATAACTTGATAAGGCATTTTTAAGTTTTTTGTTAAGATATATACATACATATAAAGATTCATTTAAATAGCCGCAAGTATGCAGAATCATGATAATTAAGTATAATAACTTTAATGATATCGTACATCACCGAAAGATTCCTATTCAATTTTAAATGAATATCGTAGATAAAATTTTTCAAAACAACTGTTCAATTCTACCCGATATCAGTATCAATAAGTGTGTATGCTAATAATAAACGATGAAATTTTATATTTATGTTAAGAGTTAATACATATATACATCAAATTCAATATGGTTGGATAATTTACCTTCCTCAAATTGGTACAGCAAAATCTTTTTGAAATGTGATAGAGTGCACAATTTTCAAATTGTATATGTCTACCCATATATTTGGATTTTATTATTGTACAGATTTTGCAAATACAAAATTTTATTAACTTATTATTGTTACTTTACTCTAATCCCAAGACGATCTTCCAATGTTCTTACTTCATTCTTAAATTATCTGCTTTGTATGATAGAAAAATAATACAATCTGTTGTATCATTTCAATCATTAAAATACAGCAATTTTGCAAATCTTTGAGTCCAATAAGAATTAAAAGATCAATTTGTGTTGATAATTACCACATAATTGGTCACGTAATTGCCGCATTTTTATTCTCGCACACTATAAACGTGTAATTAGAAAAAACTATTAAAATTCTAATAAATAGCGTAGAAAATGTAGAAAGTGCTAGATACATTATCATTCGCGTTGCAGAATATCTTCTAATGATACAGGAGAAGTCTACATTATCGGCTTTTAAAATTATTAGTGCTATTTACAGCTCACAGTTTTTAATGACAGAATTCTAAAACTCTTTCGACTTTTACAAAATTAAAACTGCCAAAATGACTACTTATTGTTTACCACAAAATCGAGTGTTAGTTTACGATTATCGATGATTATCTTTTAAAATAAATTTGTAGGTTTTAAAATGTAAAATGTTGATTACATATAAAACTCGAATAATGTAATTTAAATTTTATTCGAATGAAAAATGCAATTAGTATATATTAATTAAAAATTTAATTATACTGTAATTAAATTTTTAGGCTTTAGCCGTAACGCTCACATGGTAATTCGCAAATTAATGTGTGTTAAAGATTTTTATTACCCCGTTACAAAACATAAAATATAGTTATAAATACAATTAGCTACTGATAATTTAATAAAATTTAACAAGATTGGCCATATTTTTTTTGCTATATCCATCAAATCGATTGAGAGCTTGAACCGATTTTTGAATTTTTGGATGTTTTTAAAGTACTAAATACTTACTAATACTTCAAATTTACATTAACGAGTTGATATAGGCTATATCTTCTTCAGTTTTGAATATATCGCTTGAAGATTCAAAATGTTCACAAAGGATCAATTTGATCATGATCTGTTATAAAATAATAATATCAGTAATAAATGGCCGACCCTAATAGGATAATGTGATTCCTTTTTAATAACATTATATTTTTAATTAAAGAAGCGATTGAAAAATTGTATTAGGTACCCACTTACATTGTAAAGCACTATGCAACTTTGTACGTTTAAGCACATAAGCTAGACAGACTTGATTTACAATTGAAGTATAAAGCGTGACTAACCATTGGATCACGTACAACTGAGCGAATTTCAACGCAGTAGCGATTCATGGAATTTTACGTGGAAAAAGTATTCGCACAGTGATATGTCGCCAAACGAAAATAAATGAAGTATTCGGAAGGTGAGTGTTTTCTGTTGCTTGCAATTGTTTCTCCTGGCTGTTCAACGAAATTTTCTGTTTTTTTATTATCATTCACTATTTTGAAGAAATTACCTAGCATATTGAGCCAGATTGTCGATCCATATAAAAACATCTTTCTACTCAGGTTACAGTTTTTATTATGTTTCATTTGTAAGTTACGTTTCAAAATCATCGCGGATAAGTATTTTAATCGGTCTAATTTAATCAATAATTATAATTAATTTTCTTTACATACAATTGTTTAGTTTTTTGAGCTTATTTTGAAAATAAATTTCGACGATATCGTCACTTTTTTTTGCCTCCAAAAGCGTACAATGGAGGACGTTTTAGTACATGATATTTGTAAACTGCATGAATGCATCGTTGCGTGCGTTCGTGTACCATTGAGGGTGTGCACAATACAGTAGTTTAGTCGCGTGTATGTACGTGATAAATGAGTTTTGGTAAATGAGTGTAAACGCGTGTACTTAACGCATCATCATTGAATTACCTCAAAATGTCATTCCCTTTTTAATTTGCACAATGGAAATAACATACTTTTACCAATGTTTTTTAATTTGAAACAGCAGGTCTTTGTTAGCATTTCACTGAAAATGATCAAAATTACGCGATGCTCCGTGTGATTAAATCCCACTTTTAATTACGCCATTTTGCATATCTATACAATGATAAGAAGCTAATTGTTTGGATGTACTTACTAAAGTATTATAATCTTAAATAAAAAATTAATTGTTTTGATATTGAGCATAGAAAATTGTTACTCGTGCATGCATAAAATATAAAAGGCCGTACATATTCTAAAATTATTAATATATCAGCGTATTTTAAAAAATACTTTTTGGTTTTATTTTTAACCAGCATTTCGTTTCTATTATAGGTATACTCAACTTTATGATCGAAAATATCTTTTCAAAAATGTTTGAGATGATAATTTATACGTATTCTTCATATTTACGGCATAAATTAAAGATGGAAAATAAACATTGAGTATTTTAGGATAGATCGAACGAGTGGTTTATTTGTGAGTCGCTAATGACTCCGTAAATTTAAGAGTGTGAATCATTACACTTTCGTGACCCTGAGGTTTAAGCCAGTTTTTTTTACAGCTCTATAACTGCTATATTTCTTATTATTTGAATCGACGAGTTCGGATTCTGCATAATATTGTTTAATCTGTTATTATGATAATTTTAATTTATATGAATGTATTTACACTAAAGTATGTGCTAAGTTGTGAAGCAGGAATTAACTAGGAGTTTGAGTTTCAATTTAAATGCCTATTATTACGATCTTCACCTGGATAATAAAGTTATCTGTACTTAATAGCGTTTTCCAGCTAATCAAAATTTGAACGATCTCACAATTAATTAGAACACTGAACAAGTGTTTTATGATACTTTAAATATTGTATTTGGGTCATTATTCCTAAGTATATTAGTTAGGGACAATCTTATACTATATTTAATGAAACTTATATAATTTATTGAAATATTTAGTTAGTTTCCGTACTAAGAATAATTATAACATACTGATATTGATAAAATAAATATTTCGTTTAAAATAAATTTTTTAAATACTTTTATTTTACTCTTGTAAAAGTAGGTATATTGTCTTTTATTTTTGACTGTATGTTTAAAGCTTGAGTATAAATGGTGCGAATAAATGGATAAAGGATTTAAATGGTACAAAAGTAATTTAGAAAATTTTATAATATATAATGTTTATTTATCAATTGAAGGATTCCGACATTGCTTAAATAATTTTTAAATATATTTCTTGGACTAGAATGAAAATCTATTAATAGTGACTAGAAAGTTCGGATGTATCGATAACTTACTTATGCAATATACATATATAGATAGCTAAACTAATTCTTACCGTGTTAATCTTGGTTAACTTACTGAGCAGTATATAACGATACTTATTACACAATTGGGGATACCTGTTGAATCGAACTTTGATCGAAAGTTAACAAAAGGATGGAATTAATTTTCGCTACTAATAAACTTTTTTACACTAAAATTATAGCAAAATTAAAACTATTCAATTCGTAATTTATGAAAAAATGTTTCAATTTGAACTGATATCCGTTAGAAACCGTAAGTATCGTTATTCGTTCAGTTATACAATTCAATGTTAACCAAAATAACGGTTTCTCGTTATAATCTAATGGACTAGAATCGAGCAATGGCAATACAAAAACTATAGCTTTCAAGACGAGAAATCGAAGCTGCGGAATGTCGGGGAAGTTGGTCGATGTTCACTCTCTCATCAAGCGAGCGGTGTAGTCCCTCTGTTTAGCTGCCAGGTGCAGATCGAGGCTCCCCAACATTCGTTTTCTTGCCTCGAACTCAGTCGGACTGGCCTCGCATCTCTGCTTGTAACCAAAACGTTTTCCAAGTTTCGGTCATTTAAATCAAATACGTATATGCTAATTTACAGATAAAGTGGTTTCGACAATTGTCATGTATATATGTAAATGTATATACCGAATATATGGGGTGTATAACGCTACCTGAATCTCGCCGGAAATACTCTCGTAAGGGGCGAGATGCGTGATGTTTCTTACGAAATTCACGGCTATTTTTCGGCAGACCTCGAAGCCGGACAATTGAATTCTTTTGTTGCGTATCATTTCCAGTTGTGCAGCTGAAGGCTTCGATGTCGAGTCGATAATCGCCGTGACCGCTTTCGAGGATCCTGGAAGGTCTTTGAAGACCTTCGTAAGAACTTCCTTCATTATATCATCGCTCGAGTTCGTTTCACCTTTACATTTTATGAATAGTAATTGAGGTTTCGTGTAATTTATATTTATTATTGATACTACCAAAAACTCACCTTGATCGTTAGTTTCGTCCGTTTCGTATACGCCATCGCTTATCTGTCTTTGTAGTTCCACAATTCTAGTTAGGGCCAACTGTAAATATTCTTTAGTATTCGGTGCCTATAAAAAAAAAGAAACAGGAATTGAAAAACAAAATGTTATTTAAATCGATAATTTCGTTACTGTTCCCAAACAATTGTATATATAGGTATACCGTGTGATCCTCATTAGGTTTTGACTTTTTCGACTTAACCTGGTCTTTGTCTAAGTCCGGTACCTGTGCATTACAACGAAACAGATATACATCAGAATTCAGAACATATATTACGGAAGGCCGCAGTGATGCTTAATTTGCTTTTATAACTCACCGATGACGACCTCTTCATTGTCGCCTCTTAACGATACGGTTCGCTGAAACAAGCAATTAAACGACAATATATTGCACCGAATATTTCGCGCATCGAACGAATTTCGAATGAACTATACGCGCCGAACGAGATAAAAGTGAATATGGGACTTTATTGATGGTTGCAGCGAATGCCCGGGGAAATCGCCGCAAAACCGCAGCAACAATCAAAATTTAAATAACTCCGCGGGGACATGGGCGGCCAACCGCATGTGTCGCAGTTTTCATTTACAAAAGGCCACAAATTTATCGAGTCGTGTCAGCTCATATATATAGTTATTCGTTACACGTTTTTATTTGAAAATTTGAAATATCGGCCTTTTGTCATACGAGGCCCTTGAAATCCCACCGCCCATTGCTCGCATAATCCGGATGAATAATTTCTATTTAAGTTTTTTACATTTTCATCGTATACCTTATGCGTCGGTTATTAATAATCAATACGAAAGATTTAGTATGCGAAGTCCGATGATGTCGAATCGAAAAGTTAACGAGATAAAGTTGCAGACTTGAACAATCATAATTGAAGTCTTTAATAGCACTATTTAATTCTGATCATATTCGTTTAAATCGCGCTGAATCATAATGCAATTACATCGCAGTAAAAGAACAACTCAATGCATTAACCACTCGAAAAATGTACAATACAATCGGAAAGTTTCTCTTACTTGGTAAGTTGCAGGCCTCCAGTGTCAAACTGCAACACTATCATGTGGCGATCGACATGGTCGTGGCTCACGCAACAATCCGCGTCCGGCACACACTTATCCGCGCACGGCGCTCGATCAAAAAAGAGTAGTCGCGATAATAAAACGTCGTGTGTGAAAAAAACAACGAAAAGAAAATAAAAAACGAGGAATCAGCGGCTGATTGGCAGTAGCCCGGGACACACTCAAGACTGACGGTTGGCAATGATTGTTCGAGGGAAAACACCGACGAAACGGGGGTGAGAGAGAGAGAGAGAGAGAGAGAGAGATGCAGCCGTTCTGCCGCAGCCGCTGCTGCTGCTGTTGGACGGTCGCGTGCCCCGAATCCCCACCACCGGTCTACCGGCAGCTGCAAGACTCTCGCCGCCGTCGCGCGTTCCCCAATCTGCTGCCGCTGCTATATGTGTACACATCTCGAAAGCGTGCTGCCCGTCGGGCGTCGCCAGTCGCTCCTGCTATACACGCACACCAGTCCATTCGCGTGTATTATTGTATTATAAGGCTTCGGGACGACCGTCTGTGGCCTATACGTCTCTTTCTCTCTGTATTGGTATACGTGTGTACATACGTGTGTGTATGCATATATACCTGCAGCAGCGGAACACAGAGCGAGAGAGAGAGAGAGAGAGAGAGAGAGAGTGTACAGCAGGCTGCATAGCCTCTTTATGCCGCGCAAGATTATCAGAATCCGCTGAACATCTGCCGCCAGCATACGCC
Source organism: Megastigmus stigmatizans (assembly GCA_900490015.1). Classification (NCBI taxonomy): domain Eukaryota; kingdom Metazoa; phylum Arthropoda; class Insecta; order Hymenoptera; family Megastigmidae; genus Megastigmus; species Megastigmus stigmatizans. Next base: position 13,904 of record UELV01082153.1, on the reverse strand, counting down.
GCCTTTCGTTTCGTCATAACGCTTCTGCTGCCGTATAGCCGCTGCCGCTCTTATATGCCGCTCCTGTGTGCCGGAGTCGAGAGACTTTTTAAAATTCTCGTCTTGCAGCCGCGCCGCACTTTCTTACTGCCGCATGTTGTAACCTCGGAGATTTTCAATGCGTCTACCTCTATATATGCACCGTATGCACCTCCGCGCGCAGACGAAAACTAATCCTATATACTTGAGCGACAGCTAATTTGCTTCTTGGATAATGTTTGTGTTTGTATGTGTGCGTGTGGGTGTGTATAAGGGAGGAGATGAGCGGATATTTATCAAGGGAAATTTTTCGCGCGACTGAGATGGATCGTAAATGACAATCTTGCAGAATGGTTAGTATATACTGTGGGCGCCTTTTTAGTATTGAAAAATGAACTTTGATAGAGCTGAATGTATATTGAGTTGGACACACGAGTACTCGCGGGGCTTAGACGTTCTTATGATGCAATTTTCTCGTATACATCATATCGATTGCTTAAATCGATTAGGATATATAGTTTATACTTGATTCGATAATTTTACTCATTACTACTGAAAATCAATGTATTATATCCAAGTAATTCGATGGTTTGAATTCGATCAGATTTAAGTGTTACTTTCTTAAATAGAGTAAATATTCACTTGGATATATAAATTCTTTTCAGGGTTATACTGTTAAAAACATTAGCGATTTAACATATGAGTAATTTTAACATACAAAATAGTAAATAGTTCAGTAATTTTTGCTTTTGAAAGTTGCTTCATTTTATTCAGTGGTGAACATTTTTTAACTCTACTTCTTAACATGTTAGATAAACTTTGAACCATTTAATAAAATAGTATTATACCTATCAATTATTTTACCAATTCGGAGATGTGAATTCTGAAACTCCATGGCTTTTTTATTATCTTTATATATAAATAGATAGAACAATATTATTTTTACTGCTAACGAAAATTACTAGGATCAAAAGTTCATAAACTAGTTCATCAAGGTCTGTTTGACAATTGGGTGTCTTAATGAACATAGATGACAAATTAAGTAAAAAAATCTTATAAAATAAATATTAAAAATGAATAATAAAACAGTTACGTAAAAATAAGTGCAGTCGTTTATTCAAGTATACTCAATGCCGACAAAGTGATGTTCCTATAGCTCAATGAAATTTCAAAAGCAAGTTTATGAGAATTCACTTACCATAGGGATTGTGCTTTATATACAAGCTTAGTTAGCTGCCTTTCATTATTCATAGTTATCCCGTAAATGGTCTTTTAAAGAAACTACTCCTGCAGCGGTCGGTAAGAAAGTAACTTAAGTACACTCAAGGTAAATATATTTTTGAAAAGATTAACTAATATTTTTTTAACGTGTATTATATTGATCAGTCGCACGGATTCGAACAGTTTCGATTCTTTATCATAAAAAATCTATTTCCTCGTACAGAAAAGATACATCGACGCCATAATTTTCGTCAATATTTATTAGTATTACTTTATTGTGATAAAGTCAAGAATGTCTTTTTTCATTCTATTTTAATTATATTTGTTATGCAGTAGTTCACTCCAGTAGTGTTAAATGTTCAAAATTTCGATCTATATTTATGTATATAGTCGCTATTTGTCGATTCGTACGTTGTTTAAACATTAATTTTGAAGTATGTTTTCGCAAATGATATTTTAAAATGTTGACTTACCTATATGGTTTATTGTGAAATGTAAATTAGCGCATTTCTTTTGGATTTTTGCATTAAATCGACCTTTGTCATGTACATACAAGTGAATTAAAAAACAGGAAAGTTCATAAGCGGTCACAGAACAAAAGTAATTTGCTATTGCTTTACGATACAACTAAAATACAACTCTTGTTACAAAGTTACAGCAATATAATCGGAAGAACTTACCTTGATGTACGAGGCAATAAAATGATTCCTGATGGGACGCAGGACATAGCGTTCTAAGCAGATATAAGTTCAAGATAATCGGATAACTTTATCTCTGCAATGTGTAAAACACATTATACTGTACTCTTTTTAATGTATTATCACTTTATTTCTTCTTTTTACATCATTAGATTGTGCTCATGCATTACATGTAATGTTAGTATTTTATAATCACTCTTTTATTTTACAACTCATCTCAATAAATTTACGTAGTCTAAAGCAGATGTTTTTCCCCTTGTTCGTTTGTCCTTAAGTACGAAAATTATGGAATGTGGTTTACGTCGATATGGACAATATGTATTCATATCTAATGAATTTATTCATATTTACAATCTGTATTATCGATAAATGGTTATAAATACGTTCTTATAACGTATACAGTAGAAGTGATGTATGCAATATTGTGATAACTTCTGCTTAGGTACTTATGAAAATATAAATACAAGAGCATTGCCGCATATGCATATTATGTAAATTTACAGATAGATTCGCTTATAAATATCTTTTTTTCTTTTGATATACTGATAAATCTCTTATTTATAGAGAAGACTGCTACGTTCTGATCTTTTTCATGTCGCTTGCCGTTTCTTACATTTCCGCAAGTCGATAGTTTTCGACGATTCGAGTACATATAGTAATTAAACCTATTAAAAATTTTCAACTAATTTTATAAAATACTGTTTATGTCAATCAGATCATTGTTACACCAGAGTTTCGATAGTGTAGTTATAACGAATTATTTTTTTTAACAATTCTTATTAGGAATTTGCATTATATTACGATGTATTTTTGTTTTAACAAATTTCATATGAAATTTAATTTTATACATCATTTCACGTTTTGTTTGAAATTAATTGATATTTCTTATTGTATACACAATAAAATTTGTTCTTTCTCTAAACATGACTAGGACTAAGATTTGAGCATTTATGTCCAGCATAAATATATATGACTTAAAATTAATCAATGTATTACATCACAATAGTCAGACATTTAAATAATTCTCAACGTACATATTCTCTTCGAATCTTACCGTATATACATCCATGACAATCATATATCTATGCTTATAGATAAAATATAATAATATAACAAGGTTTTGCAAACAATCTCGTATATCTCTTTCAATCATTCATAAATTTATTCTTAGTGCACTTTAAACGAAATCCCATTTTCCCATGGTAGCAAAGTGTCTAGTCTTTCTAGGTTTTCATGCAATTTATTGAGAAATTTTTTCAAGTGAAATCACATGGATCATGCATATTGTATATTTTAACAGTAACGATCAATTTTAATCTTACTAGGTTCAAGTTCGATAATATACTTGCGTATGTAACGTATTTAATGATTTTACTGTACAGTGATGATTGAAAATTACATTCAATGACATAAAGGAGGAGTTAAATCCCGTTAGTCCCGTTAATACTGGTATAAAGGTTATGTACAAACTATAAATGTTATAGCCGTTGTCATTCGAATCGCAGTAATCAATTATACACTATATATTCGAGCTCGAACGATCCTCGCGCTCACTTTGTGATAAATGACGGTACGATTTAAAATGAAAAATAAATAGAAATCGACGTATTCCTTTTTAACGGATATAGAGATAAATTCGCGAGCAACGCCTGTGACGATATTAAAAAGTGAACGCATACCGGTGGTCATTTGTACTTTACGCACGATAAATATATATATAGCGACGCGTGATGTAATACCGATGTTTCTTTCCTTTAGAGCGGAAAAAAAGCATTTAAAAAGGAATACTCTATAAGCGACGTGAAGTTAGAAATGAGGACCAGTTTTTAAATACCATTGCGAGAGAGAAAAGAAAATCAATTCAGCCGCAATAGCTACGCCACGGAATCATTAATCACGATTTACTTTTGCCAGTTTAACAAGCGATTTAAAAGCTGTTAAAAAGTGCCACCACCACCAATTCCTCCTCCGAATCAGTTAGTGTGGGCGGCAGCCGAGGCGCTCGTCTAACCCCTCCGCAAGCGCCCAGGCGCTGACTTACAAAACTTAGATTAGACTCGATCGCTAGAAGATGACTAAACGCGACACGATTTCGTGCGGTCATATATATATATATATATGTATAAACGAGACAGAGAGAGAGAGAGAGAGAGAGAGAGAGAGAGAGAGAGAGAGGGAGAAACTGAGCAGTAGGGCTTGCGCGCGCGTCGTTGGATTTTAAACGGGTGAGCCCTACTGGCGCAGTCATCCTCAAGTGGGTTTGCCCTCGGCTGAGAAATTCAGCAGTGTGCTGGAATTGAGCTCCTGCGTGTGCCGCCTGTAGGTCGAATTAAAGCTTGTCTCGTAGAACGTGCTCGCCTCGCCCCTCGTCCTTGGGAATCTGCCCTGGGTCTGCGCTGTCCTCCTCACGCTCGGTATGCAGCAGCAGAGATATTCGTTGAACCTGCGACACACAGACACCACCAGACACAATCTTATATCGCGCACATAACTTTATTTCCGTGAGCTTTCCTCGAGGCGTCGAGTCATTCTTGTTGTTGCGCGTGTGTTATATTATACATGAATGGCCACTGGCTTATCGAGCGTGTTTACGATGTAGGACCGGACACCAGCTGCGGGGATTTATAATTTATTTAGAAATTTCGCGCCATTAAGAGAATACGAGAGATCTGCGCGATTCCAAATCCATGTCTGGATATATGTGGCTGGTTGTAAAGGGTCAAACAAAGCTGATTCGAGCGCTAATGTAATTGGACCAGAGAAGCCAACTCATTCTGACGCGTGCTACTAATTATCCTTTTGGTTAATTTCGACTGCTTGGGGGCCGTGTGTTCTAAATGAAGAATGACTAAATTTTCAAGTTTAGATTTCAAATATACATATATATTATATTGATAAAATTTAATTACTAAAACATGCGTATTTTATCTATTTTTCGTATAACGATGATTATTACTTAGTTATAATTTATAGGAATACTCGCGATAATTTATTATTGTACTTTGTTTATGGTCAATGGTTCTGGAAATATATATAAATATTGAAAATAATATGAGTTTGCATCTACCCTGACATTAGACTTCTTCTTTATGTCTTAGCATTAATCTACTTATTAGGCAGGTGAACCAAAATTCAAGGCTAACGATTTTTATAAAAATTGACCTAAATTGTTACGTCACATACATTCAGATACTAAAGTTGCAAAAGTTATGATATAAAATATTTCTCATAAGTCACTGTTAAGAGAGTATAGTTATGTAAACGATACATCAAAGTGGAGTTCACGTATTTGATGACAATATTATCTTCTGTGAATTCCAGATACGTAATGCAATCGAATTATCATCAATAAATATATCGTACGCTCCGTACGCGAGTATCTAATAAGATCTGCGATATTTCTACGTTTCAGAACATCGGGAAACTTTGCGGAAGAGCGTAGCATTATGATAATGCAGCATAACTGCGGGTATCGAATACAAAAAAGGGAATTCTTGCAGAATTCTTTACGTATGCCTGCGTCAAACCATTTTATAGAATCGATATATAGTATTCGGAGCTATGCATTGTTTCTATATTATGCGTGGAAAAGTGTTACTCAAAGAGAGGTGAATTTTGAAAAGAGTTCAAGTATCTCGAGCGAGGCAAGAAATATGTATATTTGAATGTTGGAAGAAACATTGAAAACGTGACTTTATAAACTCGAGCTTATATTGTGTAAATGGATATACTCGAAACTTACATGTGCAATGCATTGGGCTATTTATAAATAAAAAGCAGCAAATAAGTGGCTTTTGTGAATATAGTATTTTATCAACACTATTTTACTGTTCCGTAAGAAAAGTGAATGAAAAAAATACAAAAGGGAAAAATGTATAATGCAGTATCAAATATGATCAAAGTGCATTTAAATTATTTGTTTTGGTTAGACGCATTAAAATTTATGAAGAAACATATAAAAGCAAGAGTCGGAAAGATTCCTACATATCTTATGGCCGGCAGTGTTGACGCAATTTTATTTATCAAGCAAACAACTCGACGCCATGTCAATGATAATAGATGATATTTATTGGTATATATTTCCAATTTCGAAAGAAAATCTCATAATTATTGGGCAGATTTTTGTCGGGAAAGTTTTCCTACAAAAAATCTTTATAAACTTAGCAAAGTGCTATAAGAGTACTTTTGCGAAAAATAACCAGGCCCACAAAAAAACAAAGTACCCTCCTACGATTTTGGTCTTCTAATCACGAATTTGACATAAAAAATAGGGGTCACCCTGCATATTTTCGAGATAACTAAAAAAAACGAATTTCGAGATATCTTAAATTACGAAGTTAAAAACTCATTTATAGTATATTACGCCAGAACTCGTGTAAATTGACACCCTTGCCGAAGGCGAGAGTGGTACTTTCCCGGGGCCGGTTTGAGACAGTGGCACTTTCGTCCTCGCTAGGCAAAAAAAAAAGTATACACTACTCCGGAGGAAACTTGGACGGCCCAGAACTCGGGTAAATTTGCACCCAAGCCTAAGGCAAGTGTTTTCCTCCCTAGTGGCGTAATATACTATTAGTAAGTGCCAGTATGAAGTACTCAACGCAACCTTCGAAATCCGTTTTGAATCACCTACATACGATTTTTTGTCTCCGAGATATGCTGATTTAAATTTACAAAACGTATTTCTAGAGCAAATAAATTGAACAACCATATTATGGTTTTGAATGCTCATGAACTTTCAATTGGCATATCGAAAAGACGAAAAATCGTATGGAGGTGATTCAAAATGGGTTTTGAAGGGTGCATTAAATACTTCATAATACATCTTGCTAAAATAATGAAAAAAAATTTTAACCTCGTAATTTAAGAAATCTCGAAATCCGTTTTTTTAGTTATCTTGAAAATACGCAGGGCGATCCATATTTTTTATTTCAAATTCGTGTTTAGAAGGCCCAAATGCGTAGATATAAGGTGGTCTTAACTACAGTTCAGGGTAAATTTTTTTGTTTGTGGGCCTATTATATCTTTTATCTTATATACTTCAGGAATCTTTACGATTCTCGCACATATTTTAATCAAAATACTCATCCGCAATTATTTAACATATATGAACTTGATACTCACCTCTTCCGAAACGTACTGCTGACAAAATATAACGCGATAGGATTGACGCAGCTATTGATGAAGCTGAGACAGAAGCCTATGATACGAAAGGCGTGCCAAAATTCGTCGAAAACTTCACGTGACGCAGGATAAAAGTGAAACCATAGCATGAACACGTGGTATGGTAGGAAACAGACGAAGAAGATAATCACAAATGCTATCACCATTTTTCCAACCTGTAATTAAAAATAACTTTCATGTTATTTATTGTACATACAATTTGCTTCTTTCCAAAATGATAATTAAGAAGTAAATCATAAATAATTCGACGTTGCTAATTACATAAAGGCTCTAGCGGAATAAGCATGTAAAAAGTACCCCTGCTCGGATTTTTTTCGGACTTTTTTATAATTACCGTTATGAAAAAATATAAAATTCGTGTTAGATTCAGCCCTAACTCCAAAAAGCACGCCCTGTAGATCAAAAAATGTGTTTTTATTTTTATTTTTATATATCTCATAGTGGTTTTAACCGAATTAGAATCTAAAAAAAATTTTTTTGGATGCTTTTGGCGTGAAATTTAAATTTTTTCAGGTGTTCGAAATTTTCAAACTGCTCTTATAAATAAATCTTATGAGGTTCCAGGCTAGAATATTTTTAAAATGTGTATTTTGATCGAATCTATTATATTTATTCGGTTTAGTACCTTAATTTTTGGTGGAATCTATTAAAAAATTAAAAAAACCGTATTTTTAGATATTTTTTGGCCTTTTTCGTCGAACCATACGTACCCATAAACCTTGCATTACTTATTTTTTTGACAAAATAGTACACTTATGGTTTTACATTACCCAAGTTACTTTATTTAACCAATAAAAGCAACTAATCATCGTCTGTAGTGTATAAAATTATTGAAAACTCCGTAAAAATAGCAAAAACCTAAATAATATTTAAAAAAAAAAAAACTACCTTAAGTGTACCAATTTTTAAATCTTTTTTTATTTGTTATTGCTCTAAATTAATTTAATTCATATAAGTTACGTATAGAACGTCATTACATGTGTAGTTGAATGCATTTCATTACCTAATAATTAAGCTCCTTAAAAATAGAAAAATCCTTATTTGTAAAGATCAAATAGTCCTTAAAGCCTATTTATATGTTTCTCTTAATCCGCAATAACTGTATTTTAATTAATGTTACTAAAATTTTAAGAATGACAAAGAGGGAGGAGCGCGCAAGAGAGAGGAAGAGAAAAGGAGAGAGAGACAGAGAGAAAACATTAGTGGCTTTACATGATCTTCATCAAAGATACAAGTTCCCGATATTACTTTGGCATACAACTGTTTTTTTTTATATCTCGAAAATTAAAAAACGCGAAATTTTTTATTCAAGTCTTTTTAACGAGCAAACTACATGTAATTTTATGGTTTCCTTGGAGACCACCTTTGACAGCTTTAAATCATAGGAGGAGAGGGAGGACGGGCAAGGAAGGGAGACGTATAGAAAAGGATAGAGCGACAGAGAGAAAACAATGCTTACGAAATCACATAGACAAGTGTAAAAGTGAAAAATTAGAAGTAATTTTTGGAGCTTATGTTATTTTTATGGAATTTTAAATTTTGAATAAAGTTTATATATTTTATATTTTCGACAAAGTTATTAGAATAGTGGTTGTTATACTTACTAAGGACATAGCAGGATCAATATATGCAACAGACTCTGCGATAAATTTCATTCATTAAATACTCGAATTAAAGTTCAAAACTGCCTTATATATTCGCAATTTTGGTAATATAACATATAAGCTCTTTTTTGTTTCTGTATTATCTTCAAGTTATAGATATTTTTCTCGGTACAGACATTCAACTAATATTGAGCCAATATTGAACCAATATTGTTAATATTACACATGAATTTCAAAATCTAAAAATATAGGTTTTGTGTGTATATTTATGCCAATTTATGTACTTTTTAATGAGTTCAAGACAGGGTCACAAGCATGTGCTTATCATCATCTGCATTGTAGGTAAATATTCTAATCAGAATGCTGTTAATTATAATTTTTATTTTATTGTAACTATTATTATACATATATAATATATTATAAATAAAATTATTTAATACAGTAACAGAAAAGACCTTATATGTTATATTACTAAAATTTTTTATCACCTTTAATTGGAGTATTTAATGAGTGAAAATCAAGACAGAGTCTATTGCATATATTGATCCTGCTATGTCCTTAGTAGTTATAAAAACCTCTATTCTAATAACTTTGTCGACAATATAAAATATATAAACTTTATTCAAAACTTTATTCAAAATCCATAAAAATAACATAAGCTGAATAAATGACTTCTAATTGTTCTCTCCTTTTCTCTTCGGCTCTCTTTCTCGCCCCCCCCCCCCCCACCCTATCCTCCTATGATTTAATGCTGTCAAAGGTGGTCTCTAAGGATACCATAAAATTACATGTAGTTTGTTCGTTAAAAAAACTTGAACAAAAAATTGCGTTTTATAATTTTTGAGATATTTAAAAAAAATAGTTGTATACTTAAGTACTTTCTGGAACTTGTATTTATGAAGAAGGTAATGTAAAACCAGTAATGTTTTCTCTCTGTCTCTCTCACCTTTTCTCTTCCTCTCTCTTTATCGCTCCCCCTGTCACCCCCTCTTAAAATTTTAGTAATATTAATTAAAATGCAGTTGTTGCGGATTAAGGAGGTTCACTTGCTACCGTCGTAGTAATAAGTTTACTGCGCTCCACCGTATCTCTATATAGCCTTTTTACACCGATACGTATCCGTTAGATTTTAAAAGGGACTGTATACTAGCGCGATGAAGGGAATTAATAAAAATCCTTTTGACTTCAAGTCGCCATTACTCGTACGCATGTGCATGAAATTTTTCGAAACTTTGGCTAAATATTCTTGAATACATGTAGAAACTGATGCTATATGTTAAAACTTTAAAACATATTTCGTAATAGGAATAAAAAATACCAAACAAAAATTCATTTTTAATGTTGTACATTTTCTTGCAAACGATAAACGTGTGTTACGAATTTTGGAATTTCGAAATTTTTAATGCATAACATTATTCGGTAAAGCTTAGAGAATGTTTCGGTAAAGTTTCAGGCCAAAAAGTTCAATAGATCAAAAGATATAAGTGGTTTTGTTATTTATGTATCGGCGCGTGAGCGTCGTGAACGTTGCCACGTATTCGTAACATTTCGGCACGTGTGTAATGTGTCGCTTTGCTCGTATGAAAAACATCAGATGAACTAAATAAATACGAATACTTAAGCACATCGAATTTATTCATATGCTTTTTCAAATTTACCGCGCTCTAGACTTCTCTTCTACGGCTTCCAGCATTGTCGGTTTTTTGCAATGTTCTCGCTTTCGACCTCTGCTTTTTTTTACATAAAACTCTTAACTGTAAACTGTTTTTTGAATTGCTATAACACGCAAACCAAAAGGTGAACTTCCTTTTTTATTTTTTTATAATATTTCTATTATAATTTTCTATCATATACTAGTTTTTTAAAAAAAATACATCGATAAGTTCTTGTGATATAATAAAAAATGTCTCTGTTTGCATGTCGAAACTTTGAGGAAAGATTTCTCGATTTCGGGAAGGTACAGCTTCTTGAAATTTTAACCTTGTATAAATAATACTATTTTAAACGTATAAAAACATTTTTAAAAAATTCATCGAAAATGAAAAAAACAAGTGAACCTTCTTAAGAGAAACATATAAATAGGCTTTAAGGACTATTTAATCTTTACAAATAAGGATTTTTCTATTTTTAAGAATCTTAATTCCTCGATTATGATATGCGTTCAACTCCACATGTAATGACATTCTATACGTAACTTAACATTTAGGTTTTTGTTATTTTTACGGAGTTTCCGATAGATTATACACTAGAGACGATGATTAGTTGCTTTGATTAGTTAAATAAAGTATCTTGGGTAATGTAATTAATAGGAAGCCGTGGTGGGTGCTATAGGATCAGCCAAGAGTTTGCCGAAACTACATTTATTGTCATTATGAGTCTATTAAGGGTGTTTTTACCAATTTCTTCACATTTGTTTTAAATTATTCGGGTCTTTCAGAAACTTTTATGGTCTTATATATATTTAGGTGTACTATTTTGTCAAAAAAATAAGTAATGCAAGGTTTATAGCTACGTGGTTTGTCAAAAAAAGCCAAAAAGTATCTAAAAATACGGTGTTTTAATTTTTTTATAGGTTCCACCAAAAATTAAGTTACTAAACCAAATAGGTATTATAGATTCCATCAAAATACACATTCTAAAATTTTTCTAGCCTGGAACCTCATAAGCAATTTAAAAATTTAGTACACCTGAAAAATTCAAATTTCGCGCCTAAAGTATTTTTTTTTTGATTCTACAAGAAAATATCTTTCATCGCCATCTAGAATCGTGGAAATCAGATAAAACCACGATGAGATATACAAAATAAAATAAGAAAAAACACGCTTTTTGACCTACAGTGCGTGCTTTTTGAAGTTGCGGGCTGAAACTTGTACGATACTCTTATTTTTTTATATCAGTATTGTACAAAAAGTTTATTGTAAAAACAGAATATGCCTAATCAAATATTCATTGTCGTGGTTCCATCAACTATACTATATATTTTCATTCATGGGATTTCGACCTTGCGAAATTTATCGAATCGAGTCAATAAAAAAAAAACCTACAACACAACATTATTTTTATGCGAAAGAGAAAGTGGGAAACAAGCAATATTGTGAGATAATGGTTGAAGGAGTAATTAAATGGATTTCCAGGACAAGATGATGCTTATGAAAAAAGCGATAGGATGAGATGCTTCGGCAGACCTTTCTCCGGGCTCGTATTTGCTCGTAGTGGTGCGGCGTTCCTGGGTGTTCCCCTGGCATGTTTCTCGTAGAGAGCTCAAGGTGACGTGCCATTCCCAGATAAAATCCCGATATTATACAGAGCGGCACTGCGTAGTAAGCGAGGAACTTGAACAGCACCATGCCCTTCTCGTAACTCCCACCTTTAACAGATTAGAAAAACTGTCTTACTCTTTCTCGACTTTCGAGGTATACTTTATGCGAGGGACTGCATGAAAGTGGCACTGACTTACTCTATTTACACTATCGACGTGCAGGTACTTTTAAGATGTGTTAAATGAAGGATTTGACAAGGAAGGGATTGACACTTGAACGTGAAGAAGTTATTTGATGGAAAGCATTTTTTTTTAGAATAAATTTTATCCTTGAAAGTGTGATAAAGAAACAGTTATATTTATATTATATTCCTTTATATTTAGAAGATATTGAAGTTGATACGGTGATGTAAATGAAGTACCGAATAAATAGGTTACGTTTTTCATTGAGAAGCGATTTTACACAAAAAATAATATTAAAAATACGAGAGAATTGCATTATGTTAAGTGCATTTATACCAGCGCTTCTTATTTTGCATTTGACTCAAATATATAGTCTTTGAAATTAAGGAATCGTAAAAACACAGCGTTTTTCTGCTTTTAATGTATATACATAATAGTACTCTCATTTACTCTGTGAGAACTGCCTTTTAAAGCTGGAATAAAAAGTAGTCGCCCGCTCTTATTTTTATAGTTGCATTTACAGTGTTGCAGAGGTATGAAGAACATTTGATTTAAAAATTTATGAATCTAGCTTTCTTATTTCGTACAGTAAAAATTTTGTTTTTAAAGTCATTTTGTACCTAGCATTTTTTTTTGTATAGTAATTAAGAATAAGTTTTCAATAATACATTTTTATTTTGGGCTCGAATCGAACAAAAACACTTTTCTTATTGCAATTGAATCTGTGCAATGAAAAAGTTTTAATTAAAAACGAAGACTGCAATAAAATTCATAACAGGAAGACCTTCCTAACAAGAGAAACGTATTTTCCTGAAAAAATTAATCATTTCATTCAAGTCGATAACTCAAAGTATATTTATATCAAAGAAGTGCGTGGCCGGCATAATTTCTACAAGTTCATGCGCACAAGATAGCCAGTGCTTTTGTTACAGCAATTAGTTTTATTGGTTTTATTTGATAGTCAATCAATTCTCTTATGTGAAATTAATGAATTATTAAATACATCATTATATAGTCATGAAAAAAGCATAGAATACCAATGAACGTAAGAAAAAAAAGCAAGCATAGCTTTTTATGGTTAAAAATGAACACCTACAATGTGATACCTCTGCTTTTTATGCTTAGTTCGACGCAATAAATACGGAAGTCAAGAAGTGCTGAGTATAGAATGAACAGTACTATCAAGAACATGGACTGTAATCACTTATGGGGAGCATAAATCTTTAATTTTCTTATTTTCAAGACTTCAGCAATCTACATATGTGAAACTGATGGAACGTTTGTCAGCAGCAGTGTATGTATATTTATAATACCGGTATGTTCCTACTCGCTCAGCATAGTATAGTCATATTATTTACACAAATCTAGTATTATTACTGAATAACAATGGTATTGTAAATTTTTATATTTCAATAATATTTAATATCCTGTCCTTAATAATAGTATAATGTCCTGTCAATAATGTTTAACCCATTAACGCCGAGGTGATCAGAATTTTTACTCACTTTTCAACGTGTTTATATATGTTATCGGACCAAAAAAATAATGCAATACCTCTATTCCTACGCGAAATTTGATGCTCTTTCAGAATCTGAGCTCCAAATTTCGATTAGACATCGACAAAAAAAAATATGGCCGATTGAAACGTGAAAAACGTGAAAATTTTCGAAAAAAAATTTTTTTCGCATTTTTTTTCACAATGATACCGCAAAGGTATCAACTTTTTACTATGATCAGAGG
>UELV01082152.1:0-29603 GCA_900490015.1 Megastigmus stigmatizans | reverse complement strand
TATATATATATATATATATATATATCCAATTACTTATCCACGGTTTGTTTAATTTAATTACCGTTATATTAATGCACCTACTCTACGTAAATTGGCGTACACTTCTAAAATCAATTGCTCCCAAGAGATAATAAGAGAGAATCTATATTGAGATAAAGGCTTGTCGCGCACTTATCGAATCTATAATTAATATTTGCACATCTTGGTTCGTCTTATCGAAGCGAAAATTGATTTATATTTTCCTTGGGTGCCAAAGTCAGCGACGCCGCCTGAGAAATCGACGTGCTTACCGTCTACTTATGCATATATATTTCAGCTGCAGCATTTATCGCAAAAAATAACAGTATAAGTATAAGCATACCATTCGGAAGATGCGCGGAAATTTGTGTTCCAGTTGAACCGGTCTCTCGTGGAAGGTATAATATCCCGCGCTCGCAGCAGCGGCGTTTAATGTTACGCATTCATGCTAAACAACTTGATACATTCGCTGCTTATTATCATATATCATCGCGTCTCATTTTTCGTCTATTATTCTCCTCGCACTCTCTCTCTCTCTCTTTCTCTCTCTCTCTCTCTTCCTCACCCATTTCCATCCTAATTTTTTGCAGTTCTTATTGGGCCACTTAGCCTGTTATTTTCCTTTTTTTTTCTTCTATATCTCTCCCGAGCTCGCGTCGGCCATTATTTAAATGGAGTCCTTTAAAACCTTATACCACGGCCGTTCTCCTCTACTTTAGAAATGAGAATACATTTCGCGAAATGCCGTGTAAGCAGCGGCTTACATTGTCATTTTACCTACCAGATGTTCTTGGCGCGAGAGAGCTGCCACAGCCGAGCGCTACATAGACTGTCGATAAAATGTCTGTTTTCTACGTAAAATGAAAAGTGAATGCATAATTTTTGCATAATTTTTTTCTTATCTAGAGCCAGTGCAAAATGGTAATAGTCTCAACGCAAGAAGCGTTTGTTTTTTTTGTTTTACGTTTTTCTTACTCTAGCGCAGTAGTTCGTTTGTAAGCTGCATTAAATAGGTTTTTTTGAGAAAGAATTGGAAAGCTTTTTTTTTTTTATCATTTTATAGAAGTTAAATTGTATTTGTTTCTCGTTTTACTTCGTTACAGTTCTGAATTAAATGATTTCATTAGATTCGGTATAAAAATAGAAAACATAATCCGCGGTAAAAATAAAATGTCAACCTACCTACTAACATGGTACAGTCGAGTAGTTCTTAGGTTATTTTTACGCTGCAGCATGTTCATAGTTTCTGGTCAGTTTGATTATTTTTTGTAAAGACTCCGCGTTACAAGGGATAATATTAAAACGGACCACCAATGTATAAGCATACGGCGAAAACTTTGTGTCCGCGGGACTGAAAATATGCGGCACGAAATCGCCGAAACAAAAACATTGGCCAACATTCGCCGCTATGCTAAAACATTAAGACGAGAGAGCTTATCGAATAAAAAGTATTCGTACAAACGCAAGATACAAGCTTTGTGCGCGGCACGAATTCGTGCTCGACAACCGGCACATTCACCCGCTTATCGCTTTATATACATACCTTCGTGTGTCTCATTTTTTGTCGTTCAGCCCCGTTTCTCCTTTTGCGTTTCCCTAATTTCTTCTCTCTCTTTTCGCTTCCTTCACTTGTCCAGGTTCCTTTTTTCCCCCTCCTCCTCCGCCAGCTTCACCGCGGGCCATTATTTAAATTGCACCTTTTGAAAAACTCGCCTGTCTTTTTTGCCGGACAGATATAACAAGAATTTTTACGTGCTTATCTTGTTCAACATTTCTTCTCTTTATCGCGTTGTTTGAAAAAAGAAGAGAGAGGAGAGAGAGGGAGAGTCGCGACTCTTGAATTTGTAGTTAAGTGATTAATTTTGTTGCGCGCACTGCAGCGGAAAACTTTTTCTTAAATAAAAAGCGTAATATAAAATCGTGCGATAAGGGGCAAAAATGCAAAGTGCTTTTGCGCGGTAGAGAGGGGGATTTGAGAAACTTTAGTATCTCTGCGTGCGCGAATGAATCAGGCTTTTCGTTATTTAGCTTAAAGTAGTATATGAATCTGCAAAAAATATTCATATCTTAAATAAATTATATCTATGTTTTGGAATCTGTAAATTACTTTGTTGATCGTAACGGTACTATATTATTTTTAAAATATTCTGAATTTCTCCACTTTAGGAACAAATTTATATATGAATAAATTTCCCCTTCATGAAAAGCGTTTCGATGACATTTTTTAGTCTTGTTGTATATATATAAGGAAATTTCTCCCTAATAACGTTTAGAATTTAGATCGCCATTTAGAAATTCCGTTAAAATGCTTTCTCGCATCCGATGATCAGCGTATAGCTGTAACGTGCAAAATTCATCGTATTTTATGCGCTCGAAGAATTCCTTGCTCGTGCTCTCTTTTCTCGGATGGGCAGCGAGCGATGCGGGAACTGCACGGGCGATTGGTCATGTCCGAAACTAATTTGTTGTTTACGATTACGAAAAGAAAAAAATGCGAGAGAGATAGGTAATCATCGTGGAGATTCACTTGGGAATGTAAATCGCGTGCACGAAAATATCGGGCTGTATATATTCGTGCAGAATAAATGCGGCATTCATCATTTTTACAGTACTTCTGTCTTCGTATCTGATTAAGCCTCTGCTTCTTATACACTTTCCCTTCCTAGTTCTTTGCCCTTCTGTAATGGACGTGAAACGCTTTTTTGTGCGTATCGGAATCTACGATTATTATTAAATCATTATTATGTCAATAGAGAGCATTTATTTATCGTTTGGTATTATGGTCAAATATATTTAACCATAATTTATTATACATTTTATGTTAATATAAAATTTTATCAAAATTTCAAAATATCTTTGAAATTATAATTAATCGAACATTGATCCTGAACTAAAAACTATAAAATATATGACTTCTACGTACATATAATTTTTCAATTTAACTATCGTATCCGCAATCAGGGAATCGAGAATTTCCATTTTCTCTTAATTAGAAAAGTGTACAAGCATTTAAGCGCAAGATCGAATTTTCTAGTCTGATTATATCTTCCTCCATCTTTTTCAATCAATATACGTTCCCCATTAAAATATACTTGGTATTTCTGCAACATTTTATGAAAAGTACAGTTGATAATGTTTTATTTCATGCGACTTGGGTATCGAGCTTACCGATCCTTGATCAATAGAGGCTTTTTTAAGATAAGAGGTTTATTTATGGTAGAAATGAAAAAATTTATAGGTTGGGACGAGAAGTCAGTTAGTATAATTCATTGCATTTCTTCATATTATGCAGATCTAATTACCGTAGTCAATTATTTTTCAAATGCTTTGCATCACAGTTTCATAAATGCTTGGATTCTAAAACGGCGCTAAGGCAAGTATAGTTAAGTGAATTACATACGAGACGGATTTGCGAGATTAATTAAGGGTCGGTTTCAATATAATCTCATTAAAGGTTTAAATTGATCCTATAATGAATTTTTATGTGGACTATTTCTTCTTATTAAAAACACTATTAAGCGCGAATAAAGACATGATCCCACAAGAATATAATACTTTAATGCGATAATAACTCTTTTTCTCATACTTAATATTTTATAATTCGACGGAGAAACTGTAAACCTACTTTGACGCAAGTATTTTTTTTTATTCACATTGCCAACAAAGTTAATTATTCACGTTCGTTCGACTTGGAATGGATTTTTTAACTCCAGTCTACTTTTGCTTTAAATTAGACTAGAAAATCGATGAGCGCAGAGCTCCGCGGTTAATTATATTTATATACACACACATACGCTTGCGCGAGTTTAGTTCTAAATCAATAGTAATTCCAAGCCCCGAGTATTCCAATTTCCGAACCCAATTCCCTATACGCGCTGTGTACCTCAAATCTATGTTAATTTTGAATGTGCGGTGCAGCAGGTAAAAATCAAAGTTTCATTGATAGTTTCGCGGCCGCCGCCATCGCTGCGAACCGGACGCTCGTTTACACAAACTCTCGACTGACAGTCCCCGGTCATAAGCGCAACTTTACTCTCTGTGGCGAGGGACAATCTTTTTAATGCCGTGTAGTGCAGGAATTGTGCACTCCCGCGGTGCAGTGGTAAAGTTGCTCGTCAAGCGAGTGATGGCCTTCAATTTGAAAAATGAGCCGTGTACATCTCTGATAGTGTACATATATAGTTGCAGCATTGACTTTCTGTATTACTAATATTGTTCATATTATTTATCGATCGAGGTAGTACTTGTATAAGAAAAACAATGAATTGAATACTTGGATGGTAATGGCACCGTCAAGATGGCTCATTGGCTAAAACTACTTAATGTCAAAGATCAGCTGTATATAGTATAAGATATTCGTACTTTCTACGAGCTTTATATTTAAAAAAATTTAAATATACTCTTTATAAATATTGCTTGTATTGTTAAAAAGTAACAATGCAAGAATGAACACAGTTACATCCTGGAAAAACTTAGCTTTTATTAACTCGCCACCCAAGGCAGAGATAAACCCAGAAGCCGCGAGAAAAACTTTTTTAAAGAGCGCGAGTTTTCGAAAACTGCCAAAGTTCGCGTACCTTGAACATTAGCCAGTAAAAATATATTAACTCTCTCACTCTCTCTCTCTGGTTTGGTTCCACTCCCCATGCCCCGCACCTAATCACCATCTTAAACCCTCATTTACAACTGGATAAAATTCAAATTTTGTACTCGGCGGTGTCCTCGCGCGTTCACCCTATATAGTATAAGATTCTCCTATGCTCCTCGTCGTCGTCGTCGTCGTTGCGACTACCACCAAGTTGGGGCCCCCCTCGTTTGATCTACGAGCGAGTAGTCCGCGGCTGCTGTCGCGCCGTATAATTTCCTCGATCGCCCAGTCAAGCTTTGAGCCAGCACAGACTTCTTCCCTATATAGTATATACCATCTCTACCGCGTGTGTATAAACACACACACACACACACACAGGAGTAGTTTACCTACCTCCAGCATCCTCTACAAACTCGTCCCGGTCCTCTCTTACTTGCTTGGGCGTCGATCATTTCTCTTCCTCCTCCTCTTTTTACCCTCTTCTTCTTCTTCTTCTCTCTCGTTCGGCGCCCACCAACTCGTTCTACCGCTTCCACGTGTATCGTATATATACATATATATGTGTGTGTGTGTATACCTGCGCCTTTTATTTTTGGCATCGGTCAGTCGGCTGCCACTGCGCGCTGCTTTTTTCTCCTTCTCTGATTTCTCCTTTTTCTTTCTCTTTAGCTTGGGGACGCGGCGGCGGCGGCGGCGGCGAAGAAGTTGCGGCCTGCAGGTTTTTACTCTATATACCGGGGCTCGCTTTTATCGGGGACGCAGCTTCGAGCTCTTTATTCCTTCCCTCTCTCTTTCTCTCTCTCTATCTTTCTCTCTCTTGTATTCTTTTGCTCTTCGCAGTTTGAGTGCTTTGGAGGATAAGTGCAACGCGTGAAATTGATTGTTTTTTTTTTCTTCACTTTCTTCCCCTCATCCCCGCGCGTTCTCTGCTTTGCACGCTCTCGTACTCTCTTATGGTTTCATTGGTCTCTTTCTCTCTCTCTCTCACTCTCTCACTCTCTAGCTCTTTTTTCCCGACTTACATAAGCTCTGCTCCGTAAAAGTTGGGCTGTGTGTTTGTTTCTGCATACACGAGACACACTTGCCTTCTGTTTCTCTGTGTCCGTGAGTGTATATACGCGACCGCGAGAATTTCTTTCTTTACCTGCGAGGCGTTTGAGAGCTGGTAGCTGCTGTTGTTACTGTTGCTGTTGTTGCTGCTGCTGCTGCTGCTGCTGCTGCTGCTGCTTTCGTTGTTGGCGCCAGGGAGCGTCACTGAAATTATGCAGAAATTGAATTTCTTTTTCTGCTTTTTTTGCTGAAGGGTGGCTGTCTCTCTCTCTCTCTCTCTCTCTCGCTTTGTTATGAGCGCAAGCATTCGTTAGCTGTTACAGCGGCGACATTTTTGCTGAGTTCGCGCGCGCATGTCCGCGTTATTATTTTGATAGTTTTGGTGCTTGGCTGTGGCGCGAGGCCGCGAGTTTAGACTTTGTTCTCTTTTCCACCTTTCTCGTGCTCGTGTAAACCTTATACATGCTTCTTCTTTCTCGCTTTTTAATTGCTCGCCCGGTTATGGTAATTGCTTTTTATGCGCCAAGTCTGTTTTTGCTAGTTGGCCAGACTATTCTTGCATGGAATATTAAAGTGGCAGGTATAATAGACAGACTGTTAAAGATTGAGGGGCATTATCGATGAGCGGATGACATTTTTTTCGATTTAAATCATTGATTTGATTGGTACTAAAACTGTAAATCCACGAAAGAGCACAGACAATTTATTTTTGTCTGAAGGCAACGGATCGCAGAAGTAAGTCGAAAAAGAAGAAAAAGAAGAAAAAATAGGCCATTTACGGGATCAATTTATGATTATGAACTTATGAGGAATAACAAGATATTACGCGTATTCTTAGAAGATTTCTTGAGACTTTTTTGCTTGTTTTCGATTTATACCTGTTCTTTTTTTTTTATAATTTTTGCTATACGCATATATGTAAACATAAACTCGTTTAAGTTCACATTGACTTAAGCAAAACTACGTGGATTAATGTATGGTATACACATTTTTATTATGTAGAAAACTCGTAAAATGGTTGGATTTAATGAGACGATTATCAACTATTTATCGCGTTGTAAGGTGTGTTCGAACAACTGTTTTGTCGTCCTCGTCAATACCTACATAGCAATAAATTGCACGCGTAATTTGTTATAGATATGTATCTAAAAAGTATAACATAACATTCGAAACAGCTATTTACGAGCTAATTATGGATCAATTGAGAATGGATCGATGCTTTTCACGTTAATTTTAATTCTCATTGTACGTCAGCTCGTATTTTGAATTATTACAGAACTGATATCGTTTTAATTTTTCCCATTTAGGTAGAATAGCTTCATATCAGCTTGTGATATGGATACAAAAACACATCTTCATTCCATTGTAATATTTCCATTTATTGTGCGCTCTAAAATTCACCGAAAATAGGGCATTTGTACGAATGAATTACTCAATCATTTTAAATAGTTGAAACTAGTAAATTATTAGTTATAAAAAAAAACTATTTTTATAACTAATAATTTTGTGAAAAATAAGGCAGTTGAATGCTGGAGAAATTCGGTGAGGTGAACATATCAACAAATAAATAAATAAATAAATAATATGGTAAAAATGAATAACTTGTTCGATCTTAAGTCCTTGATATTTAAAAATTTTAAGATGTTCTCTTGTATGATTTGATTTGAATTAATTTGTGGCGGTAGTCAAAACATTTCTAAACTCGCACGGTCCATTAAATTACGTTTCAACATAAATTTTAATAATTTATAGCACAAAGGTTGACGGTAGATTAGATATTGATAAGACTAATCTTCAAGTAGTTCCATAGTAAACTTTATCACAGCGCCCTTATTTCGCATAAACACATGTGATTTTTGGTAGTAGAATAAAATGTCATTCAGTGTCACTGCGCCATACACTACTTCATTTTTCAATCCCTCCAGTTCTTGTAGGCAACTGTTATAATACACATGACAGCTCATATACTCTGTATAATCAATTTGTAATTATCTTCCTTAGGATGTAATTTTGTTATATGGATAATAGTTTCTGATAGAACGCACAGATCCGTAAGATCTTTGGATTCTAATGCGTAGTATAGAGCCAGTTCTACCTCTATCGCACTTTGCATTCACGTCACTGTCAGACTCTAGCAGTGTGCCCACCGCATCTGCTGCACATAATTTGGTCCGTGTCAGGCTGGAAAGTAGATGTACCGGAATTCTACCATACTCATCTTTCACATTAGAGTGCTTCACCAAGGATTCAACATAATCGAACTCTACCATTCTGGCAGAGAGCAGCTCTGCGACGATCATTTTTGCATATCCATTTCGTGTCTCTATCATTTCACTGATCAATTTAATGTCACAGTTGAGTCGTGAGAATACGCAGTAGCTACTCGTTGGGTGATTCAATATGCACTGAAGCACAATATTCACTATGAGCACAAGCCTCTCAAACAAAACGTTAAGGGTTGGATAGTTCTATACATACAGTTAATTAGCATCCTCTGCACACGCACACGCACATGAGGTGTACAGCCTTATGAAATTTCTGTTTTTGGGAGTTGTGCATATAGCGTATAGGAATAAGGTAGAAATATTAGAATGGAACGGAACGCTTTAAGGCGTTGACGCTATTGATGCTATTTTTCTAATCCTTTACATGCAGGCAGTGAGTCACAGTCGAACTGACATTGGGCCAGCACTGGAAAAGAAAAAATACAGCGTCGTCAGCGCGTCCAAGTAACTTTTTCTCGTGCCATGAGCCGCGTCCGTCTTTCTATTCAATGTTCACGTGATCAAGAAAGGCAACAGTAACCGAAAACCCAAGCAGCATTTGGGTCTCAAGTTCTAGTAGCTGTACTCTGTTCCACTACATTTCCTACCGTGTGGAGGTGCCCAAATATACCTAGAGGACGAATGGTTCTCTATATTGTAATTCGTCAAATGCATCCAAATAAAGGGGCTCTTAAATATCTTGCTTGTATAATTTGTGGACATTAGGTGCATTTGTCCGAAAATAATTTAAAATTTTTGAAACTTGGCACCATGTGGAAGTACCGCTTTCTTAGGGCGCATCGCCATCTTACATGATGACATTGTTTATGGTTGAAGCGCTGGCCCAACTCTATATTCAACCGCAAATAGTAGGAAATACATAAATTTTGAAAATATAAGCTACTCTTAGTGATTAATATAAATGGTTTTTCAGCTCACGTATAGGTTACTGATAAAATCCCTGTACGATGCCGTTCTTTTCCGTGCACTGCAATAAAAGAGAAAAAAGAAACGGAGAGTTGCATGACGCAAACGACATTAGATAATAATAATGGACGAATCGGAATGTACATATCCGTTAGTTCTCAGTGGTCGATTCACAAATGATTTTTCGAGAATTTTAAATTTTCCACGAAGGTTTACGATCGATACCAGTCGTTAAAGTTTATTCCAATCGCACTTGGCAGTTTATGCTCGAATCGTATATAAAATTTTCTCATTCTACACTTATCGTTCATGTGGCCTTATTTTTTTTTTTTTTTTTTATGAAAAATAATTTTATTTATTTTTTCATACGGTGTCGTGCGGAAAATATTGCATTTTACTATTTTACACTTCCGTTAGCGAGATTCTATTTGCGAGTATGTGGGCCACGTAATATATGAATTTTCTCATTCAATATGCATGTACCTCGTCGGGCGAAAAAATGAAACATAAGTATGTAAATTTCATGAGAGGTAATATCCACTCTACTATTAGTATTGCAACTTCACGTTTCTATTAGATTTGAAATATAAAACTGCATTAACTGTTTAATATTATTACAATACCTACGTTGCAATACTTTTTATTAAAAGTAAAAACCTTCAAAGTATTGACGCATAATATTTATTTTCTTATAAAACAAAACTTATTTAAATAATTGTTAAAATACGCAAAAAAGTAACAAAGTAAAGTAAATGTGGTTGAAATTTTAATTTTACATGGATGCACTCGAATTCTTTAAATTTGTAAATATTACCAAAAAAATAAAATAGGCAAAAAACTTGTGAAAAAACTAAACACTCAAAATGTGTGGCGTATAATTCAGGATTTTAATAGCCCGAATTGCGCGAAAAACGTATAAAATGTAAATCATAAAAGGATAACTCGAAAAGCTGCTGCGAGCAATCCCTTATATATGTATATCCTTAATCGTTCTCCTTGAACTTTTTCCAGCATTAATTTTTCATTTTGCAGGATTCGCTTTTCATTTTGCCATAAGCCGCGCGGCTCTCGAAAAAATCATCTCGATACACAAAATACTCGCGGAAAAGCTGCAAGCCTGCACATCGGGAACAATTCAATTCCAAGTTACTTTTGCACATAGCCCCTACATCGCATACCTGTAATATCCCGCGACTACGAGCTTTTAATGAAATCAGGATTAAAAGTGGACGCCACCGATATCCCCGAAAAAACAAAGAAGAAAATAAAAAGTGCCGCGCACACCGACACAGGAGATATATCGAATCCGATACGAAACATTCAATTCCCAATTAAAATGGTGCAGCGATGAGAGGAAGAGAGAAAGAGGAGCCAGTTACAGGAGGATTGTAGTCGCTCGAATTCGCCCCTGTGCTGACACACGGACGTGAGCGTCATCGTCGAACGAGTACCAGAAGCAAAAAATGGGTGAAATTCGCTGCGATTTTGTGTCTGTGTGTGGGCGTGTGTGCCGTTTTCGACGATAGAACGTTTTGTTTTTAACTTAAGTTTCAACGTCTTCCTCTGGCGTTTGGCTGCATAGATGAATAGTGGAAATTAAGTAATTTGCGCCAATTATTCGGAGTAGCTACTGGTTTTGAATATATCTAATATGCAAGAGATTAAAAAGGCTCTCCCTGGAAAAATAACGAAAGAGAGAAATTTGATGCTTTTCTTGACGGAAAAAAGTTTCTCTCGAATGCAACGCATATATAGCCTTGTATAGCTTCTTTTTTTGCTGTTATAAAGACCACTTTTTTATCGGAGGTAACAACTCGGATTATTGGAACACTGTTTTGTACTCGGCAACAAAAGCGTAGTATATCATTTTTTCACGCCAAAAATGTTCTGGCTGGAAA
Organism: Megastigmus stigmatizans; assembly: GCA_900490015.1. Lineage (NCBI taxonomy): Eukaryota > Metazoa > Arthropoda > Insecta > Hymenoptera > Megastigmidae > Megastigmus > Megastigmus stigmatizans. The sequence goes on along the minus strand of UELV01082152.1, from coordinate 18,858 downwards.
TGTTTATTTCTAGAAACGAATTATCGATTTTTCAAGCAATTTTTATTTTCACTAGGTTATTTAAAACTAGGTTAATGTCATGTAAATGCTTTTTTTTGATCAATTACTTTTATCATTCATTAGTCACGACTGGTTCACAGTAGTGCCTTATATTTTTGCACAAAACTAATTTCTATTATGATAAAACTCGATTTTGAGCAAGTTTGATTTTTTTTTGGGTAAGGCTGTATGTATGTTGTCAAGTTAATCGATTATCTCCATGAATTTTTGACAGATCGGGCCGAAACTTTGGGGATTAACTTATTATATTATAGAATAGAAACGTTCCCATTTTTGGTCATATCCATCGAAAGATTTCGAAATAGCACACCTTTTAAAAATGGCTAAAAACCGTTATTTAGCTATAACTTGAAAAAAACAAATTTTTTTCGTAAAGTATAAATAGATGATGTTCAAGAACTAAAAAAAATACATCTTTTTTGTACAGTAAACTTTCCTCTAAAATTAATTCCTTCCAGGATAACAGTAGAAAAACGGTAAAAAACGCTTAAATTGGCTAAAAAGACCGCTTTTTGGGCATTAACATAAAAAATATTAATTTTTCATAAAAGTATTAAATGTAAAAGTTGTAGAGCACAAAAAAACAAAACTTTTCTCTATTGAACATTTTTTGCTGGAAGCGATTTGTTTCAAAATAACAATGGAACCAGTTGTAGAGACAGCAAATGAATGCGAGCGTGATGCGCGAGCAGTGACGGTCGTGCCTTATATGCAAAAAGCTTCACTTTTCGTAAATCTTGCATCGCGTTCATCACTGAAATGCGTCAGCACTGATATATAACTGTGATACAATTTTATAATAAAAATAACTATTAGTGCAGTTCGATTAGTGCAAGAATTAGTGCAAATTCATCACTGTCCGAAAATTCATATATATTTATTGTCTTTCTCAGTGAACATTGTACAAGTTTACTGATTAAAAAAACATTATTAAATAATTATTATATTATACCTATGCGTGATAATCCCGAGCGAAACCGCGACAAGGGATTCTAATTTTTTTTTTTTGTATGTTTGAAAAATGTAAAAGGAAAAATCTTTAAAAGAGAAGAAGAATGAAAATCTAAACTAAATAATCGGATCCAGAGATATTTGAAACACACGTGCTAAAATAGAAGCTACCGTAACGCCCCTTAAACCAGAATTTCCACACAAACCCGTCTTACATATACTGTGTCTCTCACCAAGCGTTACAATAACAAGCCCTTCATCAAACTCCAGCTGGAAAAAAAAGAAAAACCCTCTCAGCATTCCAGAAGCCAGCTCGGAAAAAGTCGCTCGCAGATTTAACAAAGTATTATCCGCAACGCACCGAGACAAACAACCTCTTTTTCTTCTATTTCTCCCCGCGCGTGTCTCTCGCGCTTCATAGCGCACGAAATTTCGTCGCAGCGTAACGATATATGTATATAAAGGCAGCCAGAGGCAGCGGCAGTGGCAGAGGCGCGGAAAGCTTTAAGTGCGCTCCTTACACAACTGCTGCATGCGTATACCACAGTGCAGACGCCCTTACAATGACATGCACTTTATATAGTGCAGTATTCTAAAAATGGTGAATTTCCTGTGTGTATGTGTATGTGTGTGTGTGTGTGTGACGCTGCTGCGGATGCGAATTGTTTGTGCGCAGCTCGCATGGATTCTTTTTTTGGAATTCCTACGAGAGGAGAGAGAGAGAGGTGGAAATTTTGCATGCACCGCAGGAGAGATGCGTTAGAAAATGTATGAGGCGGAAAAACGTTGTTTGCCTATGGTGATTGCAGCTCTGGCGCGAACATTTCGCTTTCGCTCTGTTATTTTGCGGCCGACCGAGGATTTCGACTACATTTGAATTGATATTCGATTGCTAGTGAAACGCGTTCTTTTTTTTAGTGGCGTTTGAGATAGCCTCAAGTATTTCCTCTCGATCCGAGGAATTTTACAATTCCGTATGTCGTTTGCCATTTAGTGCTAGACGCGATAAGTTTAGAAAACAGTCGTAACTATATATTGTCAGAGAAGGTGTAATTTTAAAGGCTAGATGGAGAATAGATATATATATATATATATTACGATATGTTTTTTATCGTTTATCTATATATATGTTTTTTATTATACGATGTGCAGTGAAAATCGGCACTTCGATATTTATATTTATTTGACAAAATACTTCGTTTTACTATACGCAATTTTATGTTAAGCATCTGCGTAAATGCGCGCGCAGCGCATATAACGATAAAATATATATAGTATAATATACACAAAAGTATACGAACGATACTGGGCATACATATCACGACAAGAGATGCATATAATTTCAAACGAAAACGTTCAATGCTCTATCGACATTATTAGACGGATGCCAGACGTAATTTTTTATCTGGCTTATACGCAACGGTGTGCTAAAATCCATAAATTTCACCACACAGCCGTTTATGGGCGTTAACTGCATTGGATTTTATTAAGGTTGTAAATGTTGGATCAGTTGAGGTCGAAGTGTAAAATATATAAGTTTCAGAAGAATTCGAATAATGGAAAGAGTGTAGGACCGCCGGTATTTCATATACGTGCGTGCAATGATTTTTATGCGTTATTTAATATATATGAAACGGCTCGTTTCATCGTCCATTCCTCAATTGTCGTTGCGTGTCAATATTATTTTTTAATCTCTATAATTAGATTAATGATCAAAGGGACAATTTTAATGCAATTTAAAGTGGGTTATTTTCCGAAGCGACGAAAACCTGTGCCCGTGAGAGCATTTCAACTTTGAGGCGATTTCCTCGGAATTGAAGGCACAGCGGTAAATTGTTGCTTAACGTAAATCTGCATCGGTAACAAAAAGCAGTTTTCGGAAGTTTTAAGAGGAATAAGCGAGAAAGAGTGGGATAGAGAGAGAGAGAGAGTATCGGCCGCGAAAACACTTGCGCGCAACTTTTATCAAATTCCTTATCAAACTCGGGGTAAAGCGAAATTCAGTTGGAGAAACTTTGCTCTGCAGCCTTTGCTTAAGTGTACAATTTACTTTTAAAATACTCCGCCCTCCGCCGTCGACACTCTGCTGTTGCTATACGCGATGTACCCGCGTGCACCAAGTCGCTACGGAGATAATTGAATTTAAAAATTTAAATCACTTTGATTCGATATGGACTCTCTTTTTGCCGTATCAATGTCAAAGCTCTTGACGTTGGCTGTCGCGGCACTGTGAGAATGTTTACTTGTAAACGGACAACTTGTGTGTAGTTATTATGAGCACTGCGGTCTCATTGATTCTTTAGACTCGCTGCAGTGTAACTTGCGCGTTTCGCATTAATTTAACGTTTCATCAAGTGAATCTGGATTTATTACAGACATGTTAATGTTATAATTGAATCTGGCATATATAAGGTACGATTGTCCTCAATCAAATAGCGCGAATGTAGAGCAGGAAATCAGAAGATATCGTCATTCTGCTGCAACGTCACATAATAGACACATTTCGAAGAAAAGCCCGCGGGTTTACACACGATAATGCACATCACTGTTCTGCATCATTTATTCAATAAGCTCATTGCGGCTTTACTCGTGTTTATATACGTATATATATTTTTAACCATTTTTCTCCCACTAACCGAATGACAAAATAATATTTGCATTATACGAGAGGCGATTAAAAGTACACCCAGAGGCGCAATATAATCCCGGTCACAATTCGTTGAATTTATATATAAAAACCTTCGCAGATTATACATGCAGTTATTGCAAACGATAAAGTGCACGTGCGCATATATTCACACTCTTTTTTTAACCTTCAGAGCTATAATAATCTCTTTTTTTTTTATTTTTCTCGCTCGACGGATAATAAGTCAGTTGTCGCCAATCGCGCGTCATTAACATTCTCGGGCTTGCGGAATCAATTATTAGCATTCAAGTCGCTGAGACAGATGTATATATGTATATATGGGGAGGGCATAGCGCACGCATGATGATGCATCGCTCTTTGCTACGGCCGTTTCGAAAAACTGTCCATGTCCGTGTATATATGCAATGAATATGTATTATCGAGAGAGATTCCATTCTAACGCGCGTCGTCGAGAGAGAGAGAGTCGAGCTTGAAACTTTGCGTCGCGCTAATTTCGTCGACCTCTGTGTGTTTCTAAAGGTATGTACGTGCGTGTGTGTGTGTGTGCCATTCGATGCAAATCGAAATGCGGAGGGAGACAAAGAGAGCGAGGAGAGAGGCAAAGGAATTCGTTTATAATCGAATTCCTGCCCCGAAATCCCGGTAGCTGCGGCAACGACGGCACCAGCGGCGGCGGCGGCAGAGGCGGCGATTATGATGCGCGATGCTGCGCGGAGGGTAAAATAAAAGAGAAATAAGGCCGGAGGATCGGCTTTTGTATTCTCTCCGCGTTCCTCCGTCTGTGTGTGTATATATATATATATGTGTGTGTGTGCGCGAGATGTAATGGGAACGTGTTGGCTTTTCTGCTTCTGCTGTTGCTACTTGTGCTGTTGCTGCTGCTGCTGCTGTTTGCCCTCGTTTTTTCCCCTCTAGCTTCATCTTCTTCTTCTTCTACTTCTTGTTCTTTCCGCTGTCCCTTTTTTTGCTGTGTTTTAGCTTCTGTAAGAGGAGGGGATGGAAAAAAATTAAGTTCGCCTCGGCTTGTCTTTTTGACCCTCCGTCGATTCGACCGCGGCGCTATTGGCTCGGTCTTTTTCTTTATTTTTATTGTTCATGCGGCTGCTGATGTCGGTATATTATGCGTATATTTTGCGTTCATCGGGGACGAGGAGCAGGTGCTTGTGCTTTATCTGTGTGTGTGTTCGAGTTAATTTCTTCTTGTGGTTGTAGAGGCGCAATGATTTTGATATAGGAATTGTACAGTATAAGAGCTCTGAAGCAAATGTGGATGGGAAAATGGAAGCATTTTGTTTACCGTGTCCATTCGTTTCGTTCATTTCCAATGCTGCGCACTGCGTTTTATACGTTACGTGTTTCGCGTATACGCTATGCGGGTGTGACACACGCGCATTTTTGGGCGCAGAGAGAACGCGAAAAAAGTGTTTTGGGGGAGATTCCCGTGCGTCAGATATAAACAAACGGTCGTAATATTGCGAGTTCGTCGAAACAACCCCGGACTTGCGATCGGTTTGTTATTTTATTAACTATTTTACGGCGATTTTTCCGCTGCTACATCACTGGATATATTTTTAACCGCGGCAACTTTTATCGATCGCCGTAAAATCGGAACTGAATATACATTCTGAAATAATACGAATTTTTATAGGTCGTGGCTATATACTGTTGTGTAAATAAATTTTAAAAGTGCTAGCATGGTAGAATTGAAGTTGTTGAAATTGCCAAGTGATTTGAAATTATGGATTAGGAAAATAGTATATAAGGTGAAATTTCATTGAATGTAAATACAATGCTACAACATATTATACTGATGTTATTTTTTTAGAGAATCTTTTACTTTAAAGTTCTTTTTAATATCATACGTGTAAATTGACCTATATTAAGTGTCTTGACCTATATTAACCGTACTTTTAGATTTATTGGATTTCAAAACCACTTTTGATATTACTCTAAAATCTATTTTTAAATAGACAAAGAGTTTTAGGAATAAATGTAGTCATGTACATGAAGTAATTTGTGCATTACTAAAAAAAAAAGATGCCAATCAGCACAAACTTATTGTACTAAAGTAGTTAAGAGACATGTTAAATATTTGCAATAAAAAGGGTAAAAAGTTTTATGGAATGCTCTGAGCGAGTTATGTATACCTAAGCGATAAAAAAGGTGTAAATAAGGTGAGAACACGAGTGATTATGAAACTAGCACTTAACAGTTTTAGAATGCAAACTCTTTTCACGTTCCAGCCGCTGTTTGCCAATTGGATGTATAAAATCTACAAATAATCCATACAATATCCACATTTTTATTCTAAACATCAACACCAAAGATTGAAAATATCTAATTAACGGAAGAAAATTTTCCACGTAAATGCTTTCTTCGCAAGCGACAAAGTGGAATTACAAGCTGTTGGCGCAGCTCGAGCCCGTTCGATCTTCAAGAAGATTGAAGCTCGAGAATCGACATTTTCATACTTTTCCTCAGTGATGCACATTTTGTGCGCTTTCGGGGCACAGGAAAGGAGAGAATTTTATTTCGCACCTCTCGTGTGGCAGCGCCTGCGCCTCGAGAGGATATAGCGAAAATAAAGTCGCACAAGCGAGAGCGAGAGAAAGAGAGAGAGAAAGAGAGAGAGAGGGAGAGAGAAACGATGAAAATAACGCCTCTCCGGAGCTTTAGAAATTTTTGGCTTTCCTCGAACTTGCGGGGCGAAAAATGCAAGCCGGAATTCACTGTGTTAGCTTGTCTGTGTCTGTGTGTGTGTGTGTGTGTGTGTATGCTTCGCTTCTTTTGGGAGGCAGCAGCTTCTACTTGAGAGACCCTTTTGCGCGAGAGACATCGATATTTGAGAGAGAAACGGTTGGCGCAAGCGCGCGGTCCATTTTTCGAATTTTTCTTTCCACTCTGCACCTCGTTTCAAAGTCAAATTACGCATTTCGCTTTTTAGATCCGCGCCCCTGGTGACAATTGAAATTCCTTGGGCGTGTGCGTGTGTGTGTTTTTTGGCGATGCTTTATTCGCTTTGCGCGACGTACCTCATCGATTTTTCAGTATCTGACGTCTAGGTTACCACCTATTACTGGGGGATTTTTGCACGGAAACGGCAGTGGAATGGATATACAGTGTTTAAACTAGAATAAATTCAGTTTACAAAGTATTGCTTTGTTACAACAGTTATGTTTACTTGAGAAATTTGGCTCGGTATTTCTCATCAATAAGGAATTACAACTACTAACTTTTCATACTCACTATAAACTTGGTCTTTTTAATCAAGATTATCTGAAACTCAAATATTCTGCAAATACTTAAACAATGCATTTCGAAATAAGTTGTTAACCTCAAATTGAACCTACATGCTTCTCTCAGCTACGCGCATATAAGTTGTAGTTGCTTTCGAGTCTGTGGTTAAGGGATTCTATATTTCTTGTTAAAGCAATAAATTCAAAGCCAATTGCATTTGGAGATCCACATGGAAATTCAGCTGACATTTTGAAACTTTTTCCCGGTAGATTTCCCGGTAGATTTCCAGGAAGATATTCACGTCCTAGATTTTGTAGCTTGCTTAAGTTGGGTGTCCCTATTTAACGTTATCATGTGGATAATAACACCAAAACTGGAGAATCAAGTTTCAATAGTTATAAGTTATTAACTGTTTTTAATTTAATTAAAATGTTAAAAATTCTTATGTTAAAGCTTAATTCCTCAGTTTTGGTGTTATCATCCCCATTCAAAACATCGGTTTAATTTCGATTTGGATTTTTATATGTGCATTTCTAGATAGATTAATTGAACAAGGAACAAAGCATTTTTGATTAACTTAAGAATTTTTTGCGTACTGTAATTTATTAAATCGATTTTATCTTATCAAATGATGAAACTTTTATATATTATAAGTATGGAGATGGGTGATTCTAATAATAAATGATTGAAAAATATACCTATATTTAAGTTTCTAAAATATTTTTGTATAAGCTCCTAATCAATAAATTTAATTTCTTTCTGTTTCAGGTAAGTGTCAGAAACCTCCTCGTTGCACTAAATTTGCCTTTCCACGTAAGTTACAGTATAATATGTGAACGTTTATTTTTACACAAGGAGAGAAAATTCATGCCAAAACTCACTGTTTCTGTCAGTACATATATTTGTCCGCAGTGAAATTAATGTTATTTTAACAATTGCTATATATTTGCAGACAAAGTGGAGAAGCGCTCTGGCGCTTAGTTATAAATAAATTTCCACTTATAACCTGCAATAATAGCAATGTTTTAAGGAGATTCTATCGGTATTACGAAGTCAATTGAGAAACTATAGAAAGTAGTGAAAAAAATGCGAATTCACAAAAGGGTTTTTCTCACGATTTTGGTCGTCAACCCTATCTAAAACTTTGCCAGGGACTAATGTTTGTTACAAAAAACAATATATTTTTTTCCATAATTTATAGCACGAATTTCCGTAACGACAGAACCTCCTTAATACATAGGAAATTGAATAGTTTGCCAAAAGGAGAAACAATCTTTTATGCGTATACTTTGTATGCAAATGTTTAAGCTTTTTTAATCAAGAAACCTACGTTCTCACTTAGAGCAGAAAAGAATATAAAAATATATTAAATTGAAAAAAAAATTGAGCCGTTTATTTCATAGTTCAGCATGTAAGTTACATTTGCAATTTCATTATTTGGGGGACAGCGTTGAGGTCCTGCTTTTATCATTATAATTCCTAGCTAGAAAAAAATCAACGGATTATTGATGATACAATAAATACAAAAGCAATTTGTCACCGGTGAAAAGCTTTTACGTATGAAAAAAAAAATTCAGTACCACTCAAATCGACCCATCAAATTTATTAATTCCAAATCTTCCCAACTCTCACTTACGTAACATTATCAACCCTTACATTTTTAACGAAACCACTGGCTTTCACGTCGCCGAGTCATTTATTTCGTCGGAGTCCCTAATCCAGAGAATTATTAATCTCCTCAGCGGCAGCTGTTTGCGCGATAATTCTCAGCCGATAAAGCCAAGAGTCGCTTAAAATCCCACGGCGACAGCGGCAAAGACAAAACGCGCGCGCAGAAATGCCCATCACGTATTTAATAAGGAACGATTGGCATCGAGATTGGCATTCCCGATCATATCCCACGTCCTCGACTCGTCCCCGCCGTAAATTATCAATTAATAAGCTCCCCCGCGAGATACATACATCCTATAACGTAATAGCGCTGTATCTCAAAATTACGCAAGGATTTCTCGCGAGGCCATCTCGCGTGTATATGTGCTGTATACAAAAGGAAAGACGTGCAGTGTGAAACAAAAATTATAGGACGATAAACACACACACACACACACACACACAGAGAGAGAGAGAGAGAGAGAGAGAGAGAGAGAGAGAGAGAGAGAGAGAGAGAGAGAGAGAGAGAGAGAGATGGGATATACACACTCTCCTCTCGTGTGAGTGTGTTTATATATATATCCCCGCAGAGGAGAGAGAGTGAGAGAGAGTGTAAGAGCAATAAGCGGCAGTTCGCTAGCTCGCTCGCGTAATCGCCCGAGCAAGAAGTAAAGAGGCTCGTATATATATGTGTATATCTATATATATATGGAGGTGGTAGTACGTGGTAGTAGACGCCGGGGAGAGAGCGAGGCAATTACAGTCCTCCGGGGGGATGAATTCGGTGTGCACGGAGGGGCAGGAAGGAGAAGATATAGCCAAGAGTGTAGAGACAGAGAGAGAGAGAGAGAGAGGAGGGAGAGAGAGAGGGAGATAGAAAAAGGAGCTCGCGAAATGAGAAACGTGTGCGCGGCGTCCCCTTCCGACGTCTTTCGCACCTTTGACGGCACGTGGGTGTGCGTGGGCGGGACTTTTCCTTTCGCGCGCGCTCAGGACGGATAGCTTTGTTTCACTCTCTCTCTCTCTCTCTCACTCGCTCTCTCCTCTCTCTCTCTCGCTCTCTCTTCCGCACTATCGTTGGAGCAAATTTAAAAGCTCTTTCGGCGGTGTGGAAACGTTGTCGCTTTGAGGCCGCGCGAAAAGGGTTTTTTAGGCCATTAAGTTATACGGCCAGTTCCCGTTCTCTCTTTCTCTCCTCTTTTTTATTCTTCCCGTTTCTTGCCTTTCTATGCCTTCCCTTTTTTTCACCCTTCTTTTTTCGTTTAAAGATCGCTTCGGCGCAAGTAGCGCGATTTTAAGCAGAAAGGTTTCTCCTACGCGCGCATGCGTTTTTTTTGAAATGGGAATATTTTATGTGGGGTGGGTCGATTCGCGCGGTAGTTGGAAAAGAGTGTATATCGGGTAAATGTATTTTGGTTTGCAGGTAGGGGTGGTTCTGGATGTGCATGTTGTGTATATAATGGATGGCTTCCTCGGTAGATTTTCGCGAGAGCTTTAAGCTGATTGTACTATAAATATCATATAGCTATCATATAGCTGGTGATTTTTACTCTATAATTGTAATCGAGCTTTTTTCTACTCGTAATGTGGAAGAATTAACATATTAGATTTTTACGCATAATCATCGGTAATAACGATCACAGTAATTAGAGAATGTGAAACTTTCATGTGATAAATCATAATTGAGATTATTCACTCGGATTTGACCAGTTTTAACATAATTTTGTGGTCAACGTTTGAAAGGATGATTTTAATACTATTGTAGCTGAAGCAATTAGCTCATGATTGATTGAGAAACAAGTATAAAGTGGGCTTTAGAATTTTTTCACCAATCACGTGTTAATTGTGGCACTTGAAGTATATTGAATGGTTATAAATTGCAATTCAAGTGCCTGATGTGAATGATGCGAATTGAAGCATAAGCATAAATTTAATCTATATATATATAATGTATACGCAGTTTGATTTTCATTCTTTGCTTACTCGCATTATTCAAAATTTATAATATGATACATTAATTTAATTGATATTACCTTTAAAATAATTAGGTAAATAATCCACGAGCGCAGAGTCGATAATTACATGCGTAAAATTTGAGTAGGTGTAAAACCTGGATACTATCATTTTAATTGTTTGTGCATATAAGTTTACAATGTTAATCAGCTGCTATATACGAGTTTGTTTATTCCATATAATGCTCGCATCGGAAACTTGGTTATAAGTTTCACGGCGCAATTTGACGAGGCCATCCCTGCAGTCTTGGCAGTTTATTGACTATATGTATAGCCTTAAAACCAAGATGTCATTGCGAACTATTATACCATTGTGGGAGTGGATCGCAGTATTCGGCATTGCTTTCAATTATGAAAATTGCTCGATCCCCCAAGCTGCAACCCGATTCCGATGAAATTCGCGTTCGAACTGTTTGAAATTCAAATTTCGCAGATTAATTTCCTGAAATTTTAATCAGCTATTCTAATAAATGCTATTGTATGCAGCCATTTATATTTATCAAGAAAATATTGTATTACTCGATATCTGAATAGCTCGGAAAATTAATTATATTATTGATGATAATTATAATAAGAATAAGAATAGTAAATCAGTTCAGCGCTGTTTAAATTATCAATTCTCTTCATCGATAGCTGCTTTGCTACTTTCAATAAATATTTCACTCATTCTTTGAACTATTCATATACAGCTATATTTAGTAACAATAATAATATTATGATATCACTGATAACGTCACTTATTTACATGCTTATGGCCAAAAACCAAAATTACCGCAAACCACATAAAACACGAAGTATCTCGTCTGCACATTAAAATTCGATCAAAGGTCACGACTTTTTTACTATCTCATCAGAAATAAAACCTCTCCTCCTCCCGAGTGCATTATTCAGTTTCACTTTGCGGGAGTGTTCGGTAAATTCATTTTTCACATGACAAGAAAGGAGTCCGCGGCCACACGTTGCTTCCGTCAAAAGAAAAACGAAGAAAAGAAAGTAGTCCGCAGACTCAAACGAAGACACGTCGTATCGCTCTATAGAGCATGAATTATCAAAGCACAAACGTTAATCGTACGCCGCATTTATCAATCTCTCGCGAGCGCAATGACATAAATGATGCAGCGATGGACCGGCAGCCGCGTGCGTGTGTGTACCCTATAGGTCCCGAGAGGCGCGTCGTTCCTTCATAAATTCATTAAAATTCCGTTCCTATGAATTCGATGAGAACCACGTGTGTGTGTGTGTGTGTGTGTGTGTGTGTTTGTGAGTGTGTGCGTTTGTGTGTGACTGTGTGTGTGTGCGTCGCAACGCACACCACGCGTTTTTCATTTCGAAATTCTCTCGTTCGTTTTGCGCTCGTTTGGTAACGTCCGTCGCGCGCGAGACTGGCGCCTTCTGAAAATATAATCTGGAGGAGCGCCTAGAGTGGAAGAGTGGCTGACTCGCCACGGTTATACACCTAGAGTGAGAGAGTGAGAGAGTAAGAGAGAGAAGAGGAGGAAGCTTTTCGACCCAAATTCCACGAGACTCGGCACAGCGTCACGCTCACAAGCTTCTTATATGTAAGCTCTCTCTTTCTCTCTCTCTCTCTCTCTTCTGGCTCGTTTTCTAGCTTTCCGGGCGCCACGATGCGCGAGTAATCACCCTCTCTCTTGCTTTATATTATACCCTCTCGTCTTGTTCTTCTTCTTTTTCTTCGTCTGCGCCGCTGCTCCGGCATCTCCTTTTTCACGAGTGCGTAAATACCGGGGGAATGGACCGCGTGCGTGAACTGGCGATGGTTTTTTTTTCCTTGGCAGAGCATCGCGCAGACAAATTTGTGATTTAAGCGTTAATGTACACTTTGGTGCTGGAAGTTGATTGTACTGTACTTGGTCAGTTTAATGGGGATTCAATGAAGCTGCTGTTTCTGAAATTATATATAGTTTGAAGTCTTTGGAGAGATTTTGTCTTCAACTTTTTGGGTTTATCAAAGAGTCTTGTTCTTCTATTCAATATTATCGATGAAATGAGGATAAATGCAGTGAATCTGAGAAGAGCTTTATATTCTTGATGCAGGACGTGAATAGCTGACAGATTTCCAATTTTATTTAGTATATATGCTTACAAGAAAGAAAACTTTATAGTTTATATGTAAAGTTAAGTTAGTGTTCCATATAATGTTCGCTGATTTCAATGAAATTTTACAAGGCGTAGAGAAACTAAGTAAGTTACTAAGTTTGCTTTCACGTTTGATAAAACATGATCGATTCTGATAAATAAATATGAAGTATAAGATCAAAGTTAGTAGCCACTTTTCAAAAAACCTCGACAAAAACTTCAAAGAAACGAAAATGGGTGTACGCTATCAAAACATCCGCTTTAACGAATGTATTTCTTCGAAATTGATTCCTTTTTACTTACGTCAAAAATTACAAAAAGATCTTGAAAAGCTGCATTTGTTTCGGCAGCCACAAAAAGAACATCAGTTATCGCACGTTTTACTGCCTCATTTGCAATCCACTCGATCTAGTAGCTCCACAACACATCGTTCCTACTGCAAATTTGCAAAACACACTTCACATAGATTCGCACAAGTTACGAGCGACGTTTTGAAGTTTAACTACCAGGCGCCTGTCGCCTTATATAACGAAAACTTCTCTCGCTCATTCAAGCTGCGCAATAAGAGAGAGAGCGAAATTAGTTCGAGTGACGACGAGGAGGATGTCAAGTACTGCAACCCCCTTGGTTGCATTGATCGCTTATGTATATACGCCCACGAGCCTCGATAATTCACGTGCGCCGCGTCGCTGGTGTCTGGCGCACACCTACGCTCGAAAATGTGGAAAAGCTCGGGCGAGAGTCGAGAGAAATCCCTTGGAATTTGCACGCGCGCGCGCCCACCTCCTCTTTCCCTGGAAATCCTGGATTTTGCGTCGGCAATTTTCCGCGGACGTTAATAGCTGCTGCTGCTGCTTCTCCGGACGATGAAAGATTGGCCAAGTCGTGCCATATTATGTATAGGAGTTTTTTTTTGTTATTTATCATAATAGGGCGGTGGGCTTTAGGAGAAGATAGGAAAATATACGTTTGGTGGCTTTCTAACGCGATGATAGTAGTCGATGAATTTAAATTAATCGACATTTTACTCTATAATTTTAAATGACTTTGTTCCCTGCATAACTCAAATATTAATGTCTGTTTTGTCAAAAGTTTAAAAAAGCACATTCAATTTATATGTATATTATAGGAATAGATTATTTTTTTTAAACATATTATTATACTGATGTTTACTCGATAAGAATTAACTTTTATTTTTTCAGAGTGACATATGTCTCTTTCTATTTCAGAATTATAGAATATACAAAAACATTGAAAAAATAATGAAATAACAATTATATCCAATCTGGATAACTTTTGTTTTAAAAAAATAAGAAAATACGATAAATTCAAATTATTAAATTTGAAAATCAATTAAACCGTTTATAACATGATTTTTATGAACAATAAGAAAACATGAAAAAATAAAAAAACGCAACATATTTTCTTTCGTCATTATTTAAATTAGCTAAAATATTAGCAACCGCGAAAGGTATAAAAATACTATTTATATATGAATTTTTATGAAGATCACAAAAAAACACGATTTTTTTCATAAATACATTCTTTTCTCGTATAATAAGCATGATAAGCAATTGAAAACTTGATTTATTAATGTTCTTATGAATTCCTATTATGAAAAAAAATCTTATCAAAACACGAAATTTTCATAATTAATATAAACAGACGACGGAAGATATACCTTAACATAATAAGATAGATCAGCATGTAGGTGATTTAAAGACCTTTTAAATATATCTTTCTGATTTAAAAAAATTTAACAGCAACGTATGTAAAACGTAAAATAAGTAAATTACAAAAATCTATTTTCCATCATAAAACAAAAGAACAACCTCATCAAAAAAATTATTTTAGTGAAGAAAATGAGTATCAAAAGAAGTCGAGAACTTTCAGAACTATTTGAGATACACGCATTCACACATACGTACACACGCAAACATATGTACAGGAAAAAATTCTAATTTTTATGTAAAATCACTTGAAACGTGTTCCTATAACATAATTTTCATTAACATTTGAAAAGGAAAACAATTTTATCGTTAAAAAGCTTCCTCTACGAGGAAGCATAAAAGTATTTCACAAAATCTATATCAATAACCGATTTGACGTTTGCTGAAAATCGTTTATTCGGATTAAATCTTTATCTCATGTTTCATACCCGTTTTTCAACGGTAGTTTCTTATAAAAAAAATACCATTTATCTCGTATGCGTAGAGTGTCTATTCAATTGCGGACAGCTGTAACGGGTCAATTTTCACAGTTTCAATTGGTCGACTATTTAATCCGCTTATAGGAATAAATCGATATCTTCCCTATTCTTCCAGCGATTGTCGTTGAGCTATTTTGATTGATAGCTAATGCCCGCACATTAAATTCCTTTTTATAATAGGTGCACTGCCAAACGCGTGTAAATTCTTTCACCGACATTTTGAATACCGTAGGTCTATAAAATGATTGACTGCAGTTTCAAATAAAAAAAAAATAATTTCAATATACAAGGTTCGATATTCGCGCGGCGGAATGTCAAAAATCTGAAGCATTTATTAAGATTCATCGAAATCGAAATCACACGGTATATAATTTTAATGGCTTTTCGTTGTAGGTCTATATGTGTACATATTTTCGTGTTGAAAAGCGAACGAACAGTTCGAATATCATCTGTCTTAGTCAGCTTCGCTTCACAACCAATTAAACTTTGTCCGACAATAGCTCTTTGCACCTGGAAAAATAGATCGCTTCCCCCCAAGTTTCCAAGAATCTTTATTTTCAGATTGAACTCACGGCCATTCGCGCGCGGTCTCGCATACATCCGAGAAATGGATCATGGCTAAGCTTCATTCCCATCTAATTATTTAAATATCCCGCAGCGGAAGTACACATTGCGGATTATAAGCGAATCGTCAAACATCAGATTAGCAAAGTGTAATTTATTCACACGCGCACTCGCGCGAGGAGCTACGTTGACAGTTAAATTTGTTTCGCGCGCTAAATCTTCCAAAATACTTCGGGGGTCGGAGAGGCCGAGTTTTCAAACAGTTAAAGAGTTTCGTCGGAGTGCGGGTATAAGCTCCCACTACTGACTCTCCGCGCAGAGCGCGAAATTTGTTTGCCACGTAACGTATTTTAATCACGACGCCGCGCGCAAACTTGCGCGCACCTCTGAAAATTATGGCCGAACTTGGCTTTAGCTCACCTACCCGAACGAATCTAATTTCTTTCTTTTTACTTTATTACGCGCGACGACGACGACTACGACGAGGAGGAGGACGAGGACGAGGACGCGTGTAGCTGTTGAAATATGAATATGAGAGTCGCGATACGTGTCGCTCTCTGCGCGTGCGCCCATCGCTTGCGGATTAACTTTATAGTCGGAGGATACGAGGAAACATCAAGCGCGCGCTGCTGGAGAATGTGGGTCATCTGCTTATTATACTGCATGGAACGGTGTGGAGGAAGAGCGAGGAAAACATATCGATATAAGTATATTGTTCACCCTTTTAAACCTTCTAAACATTTCTATAACGGATGGTATATGTATTTTGTGAACTTTCTTGGCCTTCTCGAAGTACGTTTTTTGATATCTCAAGTCAAACGAGATAAGAATCCGGTCCTCTTTATAAAGTTGACAGATGTTTCGAGAACGACCATAAAAGCTTGCACCGAGCTTACCGAGCTAATTGTGCTATCTTATCTCACACATCTTCGCGTGGTGATTTAATGATTTACGACTCGTCAGCACATGTGTATAATTATGATTTCTAAATAAGATCAGTGATGCGCCTTATAGTATCACGAAAAATACGAAAAATACATATAGAAGGAACAATTTCGCGCAAGAAGAACACGGTGGTTATTTCGCGATTTATCATAAAGCCGCATTTAGCAAAGTAGAGAGAGAGAGCCGCGGAGAAAAGCGATCCGAACTCGGCTTTTAAATTTTAAAAATCAATATCTCAATGGTTCTGTTCCAACTCGTTCAATTTAACGTATCCTCTTCGTCTCCCTCGTCTCTTTCTCTACCCCCCGACTTATGCACACCTCGGCGCGTACACTCGTTTTTGCTCTTTCTCTCTCTATCTCTCGCTAGACTTGGGTTCGTTTTAAAGTCCCTCCAGCACTGGCGAAGCAATTATACAATGGAATTTCTATTTGGTTTGCTTCGGTGACTTCTCTCGTCTCGCTTCTTCTCTCTTTGGTTTCTCTCTGTTCTTTCTTTCCCTCTCTCTCGTTCTCTCCTTGCCTCTTTTTATCCTCCGCGAGAAAGAAAGGAAGCAAGAGGGATATAAATTTAAAATTTTTAAATTATGCAAGAGAGGATTGCGTGCCTTGGCAGCGTCTCTCTCTCTCTCTCTCACTCATTAGAGAGGGGAGATATTATATACAGAAGAACGTTATGCACTAGTTAAGATCTATATAATTCCTTTTTCTCCTTCGTCTGCTCTCTTTTCTGCGTCTATAAATGGCTGATTATATGAGAATTTTTATTTGGCTTGGACTTCCGAGACAGTGTATTATGTTAATTACGACTCGTTGACGGTGCGTGTACGGCGGAAAAAAAATAAGTCCAGACCTGCTCTTTCGCGAAAGATAAACGAAAATACTTTCCACGGTAATTTCGCACAGTTTCCTTCTTCTATCTCCTCCTTGTGCTTGCCGTCTAAACCAGTATGAAATCCGCAGAGAGCGATCGCCTTCAAAGAACATTTACATTCGTTCGGCTTGTTGCGGAGTATATAGCAGTGACTCCGAGGCGGCTCTCTCTTTTGGCCCTCGTCAACTTTTCCTTTTATTTCATATATATAAATATACAATACGTATATTCGATCTCCTCTTTGAAACGAGTGATCGACGGCCACACGGGAACTCCGATAAGAATGGACGAATACTCTCGCGCTGTGTTTTCAAACTTTTTAGAAAGAGCACTTCATTTTTTTCCTTTTTGGATGAAAAAAAAAAGAAGAAGGGTTTTCATTTCGCTACTTCAAAGGCCAGATCGAGTTCAAAGGACGACGAACTTGGCTATTGTGCGAGCGTGTAAGAATTTCGTTGGATGCGATGTGCAAGTTCCTCGACGAATGGGAATTGGAGGGAGAAAAATGCGCGTGTTCTATTTTCTGCCAGTTTTAGATTCCGATTTGTTTTACAATCGGGTACGCGCTGCTTTTTGTCGTACACAAATGTTTTGAAATAATATTGTGAATTTTTTTTATTTATTTTTAAACAGACGAGCATTAATTTTAATATTTAAGATTCGAGATAGGCTTGGATTCAAAAGTGCGGTGGTCGGACGCTATGCAGAGGAGTTAGTGTAGTTCCAAAAAGAGACGGTTATCTATTACAGCGAGTCAGATCAGTGCAGATTTATCTCGCGAGAATTTACATTTCAAGCTACGACTATTTATGTGATGGTCGACAGATTGGACAAAGAAATGTTATATGGATTTCTTTAGCGACATTTTTCATAATGGCTCTACGATGCTTTTTACATAAAATTTGCCTATGTATAAATCTCTTAAGTCTCTTCTACGCAATCCATGCGAATTTGTATTACGTACATAAAAAGCGTATTTGTTGAAAAAAAATTTTGATTCTTATCCGAATCCTCTACTTTAAGAATAAATTTAAAAATCTAAATTATTTATTTTTTGTATGGCACATTTTTTTAAATAAAAGTTTTTACTATTCAACATTACTTCAATCTCATATTATTACATATTAATTTTATTATTTCCTGATACTATTTTTATATAGTGTTGTTCATTCGCATAAAAACAGATCTATCAATTTTATGAAACAGGAGTTTTAATTAGAATCAGAATTATGAAGGTTTATGTGGAAATATTATTAAATATCGCGCTACCGCAGCAGAATAATGCAAGCGCACAAGGAAAAGTTGAGTACACCAACGCAGATTTAATCATATACATCCGAATAAATCTCATATTATCTATTTATAAAATTAAATTGAATTATGCATAAACTAATATACGAAACATTTTTGTGTCAGCCCAGAATAAATGCGTATTCCAGAATAAGTACAAATGCTTTTTCATTAATCAGGCATGATTCGCAGTTTAAATAGAACATAAATTAGTTAAATAATTCAATGACATACTCGGCTCACCCCATTCACAGTTAAATCCGACGAATTAATTCATCGCGAGGTTGGAATATATATATATGTATATATATATACATATATAT